>VUQS01034327.1:46899-67960 GCA_015108495.1 Heterochromis multidens | reverse complement strand
GGTTCTCCTCTCTCCACAGAGCAACGCTGGAGCTCTGTCAGAGTGACCATCAGCTTCTTGGTCGCCTCCCTGACTAAGGCCCTTCTTCCCCAATCGCTCAGATTGGCTGGGCAGCCAGCTCTAGGAAGAGTCCTGGTGGTTCCAAACTTCTTCCATTTACAGATGATGGAGGCCACTGTGCTCATTGGGACCTTCAGTGCTGCAGAAATTTTTTCTGTACCCTTCCCCAGATCTGTGCCTCGATGCAATCCTGTCTCAGTGGTTTACAGACAGTTCCTTGGACTTCATGGCTTGGTTTGTGCTCTGACATGCACTTTCAACTATGGGACCTTATATAGACAGGTGTGTGCCTTTCCAAATTATGTCCAATCAACTGAATTTACCACAGGTGGACTCCAGTCAAGTTGTAGAAACATCTGACACATGATCAGTGGAAACAGGATGCACCTGAGCTCAATTTTGAGTGTCATGTCAAAGGCTGTGAATACTTATGTACATGTTATATATATATTTTTTATTTTTAATACATTTGCAAGAATTTCGAGCAAACTTTTTTAACTTTGTCATTATGGGGTATTGTGTGTAGAATTTTGAGGTGAAAAATGAATTGAATCCATTTTGGAATGAGGCTGTAACATGACAACATGTGGAACAAGTGAAGCGCTGTGAATACTTTCCGGTTGTAATGTAGCTCTGCTGAATTGTACAATGCTGCCATCTAGTGCTTACAAGTGAGAGTTGTTCCATGTGATTTCATTGGCTGTGGTAACGTTAAAAAGGATCCTTTCTTATCCTCAGCATTCAGTGGAGAGATCAGAGGCAGCTGAGGTTAACAGAAGGGACCAGATCATACATGTAAGTGCTGTGTAACATCAGCTTCCTCATTTCACACAAACATTTGGTACATTCATGTCTTTTTCATCCTACAAACAGCTTACACAGAAATACCATTCATAATCAAACCGAATCATCAGAGCCATTTCTGTGATGTGAGTTTAATTATGATTTGTTTAAGGTTTTTTTTGTTGTTGTTTATTCAGGATCTGGAAAGGCAGAATGAGACTCTGCAGGAAGGCCTCAGAAAGTACTACCAGGAGCAGAAAGCTCTCTTAGATAAAGTCAACATGTTACAGCAGCAGCTCACCCAGGTAAATCCAGGTTAATATATTCCCACAGTGGCAGAGCTGCTTTGCAGAACAGTACAGTAAAGCCCTCCAGGTGTCTGGCTTATTTTGTTCACTGCACCTGGCAGATGGTTCTGAGGGTCCTTCTTAGGGTTGAAATGATGAATTTAAGTGAAATATAATAATAAAAGCTAAGCTGAGTCACACTGCTTTGGTGTAATATCATAGTCTCATTTTCTTCTAACATAATAAGTGTAATTTAGAAAATGTGTGATAATTTTCTAACCGTAGGTGTTGAGGAGGCAGAGCAGCCTTATAATAATAAAAAAAAAAAAAAATGAAGACTTAAAATGCTGCATTCAGTGAGCATGATAGATTCTTAATTATTAGCTGCCAGAACAATTCACAATGTACGGAAGGGCAAGGAAATTAAATTAAATGAATTTAACTGACATATTGTCATTTATTAATCTCGCATTTGAGTTCACTTATGATCCTTTTTCATCTGCAGGAAAAAATGGCCGTGGAAGACTCTCAGAAAGAGGTATGAAAAAAAAACAATTGCTTGCTCCAGCTGGTGGTTCATTCACAATGTTCTCACTATCTTTTATCTCCACATTTTTTTGTTTATAAGAGGCTTAAACTGGACAACAGTCAGTTTGGCATTACTTGAGGAAATGAGGAAAGACTTTGGATGACGTTGCTGGTGTTTGGTTAATGATTGTGGTCCATTCTTTGTGAAATTGCTGCCTGTTAAGTGTTGTGTGTACAATGAGATCTTTACTTCCAAGAACTCTTCCTTTTATAGTTTGTCAGCTTTTAATAAATAAATAACTAACAATTGCTTAACAGCACCAAAGGAATGCAGACAAGAAATTATTTCTTGGTAGTAAAATGTTAAACTTGTACAGTGAAGCTGCACCTGTGTATAAATAAAGTGCTACTACAAACTGTACAAATGGTGAGATACTTAGATAGATTGCCATAGATATCAAGGTGTCTTTTGGATTTACTTTAACTTGAGTGGATCAGTATTTGTCTATAGCTTAGTATTTTGGACAGGTTTTGTCTCATAAAGATGTACTGACCTGCAGACCAGGTGTCTTCTCTTCAGGATTTCAGGCCTTGTCTCCCTGCCTTCACTATTCTGCTGCCTTTAAAACCATTTGTTTTTAACTATGTCTGCAGGACAACTTTGCCTCAAACATCTTCACTAAACCCCTTTGATATTTAATGCTGTTAAAACTTTTTGAACTTGAACCAACAATGTTGATAACACAAACTATAGCACACAGAAGTAGTAGATACATTTAGAAATACAGTTAGTATGTATATTATCTGATGTCTGCATTTTTCATATATAATGAAATGTGGGAGTTTCAAAGTAAATGTTATGTGTCAGGCAAGTGTTGAAGTGTGTGAGTTCTTACCTTCACTGTATTTGCCAGCATTCAGTCTGACACTCATTTATCTAAAGGTTTTGGATTGCTGTTGCTTTCCTCGCTCATAGCTTTGCTTCTTTCTTTTTTCTTTTCTTTTTTTTAAAATGATGAATCAGAAGGATCAGTTAAAGATGTTACTCAGTGCCAAAGAAAAAGAGGAAGGAGCTCGAGGTCAGGAGACTGTCAAGGTCCAGCTCCGGAGTACTTTGGTTAGTGAACTTATGCATGTGTAGTTTCTGCTTCAAGGTAATCCTTAGGAAAGTTAAATATTTTAGGAGTCAAGTTTAATAAGTGCATGTAACCATACTGATGTGTTGCTGTATTACAGCAGTATTATTTTTGAAATAAGTCACTAGTGCTGCAGTATTTTTATATATTCTGTTTAATCAGTCTCAGTTTAATGGTAATGAATTTGTGTATCTGTGTTTTCACAGGGCGAGTACTCTGGGCAGTCTGTTATCAAAGGTTAGCTTCCTGCTGTTTTTGGATCATGAAGAAAAATCTAATACCATAATTTCAAACTTTAGCAGCAGAGTATGAGTTGGCTTTAGTTTTATGTTTTCGTGCTGTTGTCTTGCAGGTAAAGAAAACATTTTGGTCAAACAAGCTCACAGCCTGGATTCTGATCAGGTATTTTCCCCCTGTGAACAGCTTCATATGTTTTGCATATGTCTGATGTCTGTACATGTCTTTTGTTCATAGTTTGTATCTAAAAGGTTTGAGTGAACAATGGTGGGTCTTACTGTAAGACCTGTGACTTACTTTATTCTCTTATTGTATAATATAAACATATACCATACAAGGGTTTCCAAAATACATTTTGCACACTCGAATGTGAACAGAACCGTAGGAGGATTTTTCCCTGTGCCAAATGTGTAATATTTACAAATTTAAGCAGAACCTGAAAGGCAATTTTGTTTGTGGTTTTAGTTGTGTGGTTTCATTTTATTTGTGTTTTATTAGATTTAATTTTGTTTTTTTTACACCTTCCAGTTCCAGTATGTGAATATACTCAAGAATTAAAAGTAAATAATCAAATAATAAAAATATACTTAAGGTTATATAACAGAACAGTTTGTAGATATAATAACATTTATTCTGTACTCTTAAAGTGTCTGATTTTCTCTAAGGATGACTATAATAAATTTGCCACGTTTGGTTTGCATTTGTGTCAATATTTTTTTTTCTCTCTCTCTAAAGATGCTCAGGAATCCTCCCATGTCACATTCACTGTCCCGACCTCTGGAGAAGAGTCTTCCTGGTGAACTAGAAGCACTCCGAAATGAACTTGAGACAGTCAAGAAAAGACAACAGGCAGCTGAGGAGGAGACGGCACGGCTTCAGTCTGCACTGAGCCGTAAAAACCGAGAGTGCCAGGAGCTGCTTCAGAGCCGAGACACCATCCAGAAACAGGCTGACCAGCAGGTTCAGGAGCTCGAGGATGCCTTGGGAGACGTCCAGAAGCGGATGCTGGACTCTGAGTGCAAGGTCAAACAGCTGCAAGCCCATGTAGTTGCTGTCAAGGAACATTTAGGAGGCCAGGCGACAGAAGAACTGCGCGCCCAGCTCCAGGATGTCAAGGTCAAGTATGAAGGTGCATCAGCTGAAGTGGGTCGCGTTCGTAACCGCCTCAAACAGAGTGAGAAGGCCTTGGAGGAGTATAAGAGCAGCGAGAGCCAACTAGCAACTGAGACAGAGAGGCTGAACCAAGAGCTCAGAGCTTTGACTGCAGAGCGAAATGAACTTGCAGAAACCCTTTTAGAGATGGAAACACAGATGAAAGAGGCCCAGACTAAACATGGCAACACCGTACCAGCTGAGAAGTTTGACAACATGAAAAACCTGCTGACCAATGCAGTTGACGAGAAGGAACGGCAGCTCGCCGAGCTGAGGGAAGACTATGATCGGGTGCTGGAGGAGGTGGCAGAGCTCCATCGAAAGCTAGATAGCCCATCATCACAGGGAGGCTCGGGGGCAGTGTCTGCTGAGGAGCAACAGCTACGGGCAGCACTGGAAAATCAGAATGCTTCACTGAAACGGAAGCTGGTGGATGTGACTGCCAAAAGCCAAGCTCTGATTCATGAGGTCCAGAAGGGTGATGAGGAAAAAGATATGCTACAAGAGCAACTGGATGAGCTTAACAGCAGGATTGAGATGGACTTTATACCCATACAGAGCCACGAGGAAGTTCGGAGGAACATGGTAACAGCTCTGGAGGATCTCGAGGACAAACTGGTGGAAGCCGGTGAGCGTTGCGGAAGAGCAGAGGCACAAGTCCAGCAGCTTCAGATTGAGAGAACCACATTCCAGGAGAATATCAGCAGTCTCTGTAGCACGAGTGAGAGACAGCAATGTGAGATGGACACTCTGAGGTCTCAGAATGCTGACCTGATGAAGAAACTTGAGCTTTTGCAGAAGAGATGTGAAGACAGAGACAAAGAGTGTGTACAGCTGACTGCACAGAGTCAGACTCTGAAACAGAGCTTGGAGGGACAGTATGTTCCCAGACAGCAGCACGAGCAAGTGAAAATGGAGTTAAGTTCCACCTTAGAGAGCGTTAAAGCTGAGATGTTAAAGTTGGAGACCAAGGAAAAAGAAAGTGGGGTAGAGTTGAAGAATGTGAAAGAAGGAAACGAAAAGTTGAAAGAAAAGTTGGAAAAAGTTCTGTTGGAGATGAAAAATGACTACATCAGTGTAAGAGACCACAGAGCTGTCACAGACAAGTTGAGTGCTGTTGTGGTCGAGGCAGAGAATAGAGCAAACGAGGCGTCAGCAATGCATGCATTGGCTCAGGATGAAACGGTTAAGCTCACTCACGAACTGGAGGCCCAGAAGAAAGAACTTGATACCATACAGGAGGCTATTCAGTCCAAGTTTGTACCACTGACAACAGCTGAGGAGAAAGAAACCTCTTACAGCACCCAGGTTAAAGAGTTGACAGCCAGACTGCTGGAAATGGAAGAGAAGTATAACAAAGAAAAAGCTGCCAGAGAGAGCAACGAACAGGAGGAAAAGAAACTGAAAGTTGAGATGGAATCTGTTCAGCAGAGACTAGATGCTGCTCTGGTTTCCAGTGAAAAGCACAAAGAAAATGAGGAGGAGTTCAAGGCTAAATGTGAGGAACTGACCCAGAAGTTGGTCAGCTTAGAGCAACAGCGCAAGGAGGTAACACTTCAGAAAGCTGAATTTCAAGAGCAGAATGCCCTGTGCAACACCCAAATTCAAAATCTCCAGGAGCGTCTGAAATCAGAGTTGACGCGCATATCGACATATGACACCGAGCTTAAAACCCTCAATGATGCCTTACAGCAAGCCCAGGCTGATTGCAAGAAAGCAAGAGAGGCCCAGCAGGCGGAGGCCCAGAAGGCTTGTGCCTTACAGAAAGAAGTACAGGAACTCCGCAGGGAACAGGAGTCTCTGCTGCAACAGCATGCCAAGGCCAAGGAAGCCCTGGAGGCTGAAGTGACTAAGCTTCGCCTGGCTCTCCGTGAGGAGGAGGAAAACAACGCCCAGAGGGCTGAAGATGTATCTGCCCTGCAATCAGAGCTCCTTCAAGCCACTCAGGCTCTCGAAGAGATTCGCTGTAAGGAAGACCAAATGAACCAGCTGAAGAAGGAGAAGCAGCAGCAGCTGGAGGAGGAGGCTGCCAGCCTGAGCAACAAGCTACTAAGCTTAGCAGAAGAGTGTGAAAAGGCCCATCAGGAGGCAACGAAAGCAAAAGAGGGTGAGAGCAGGGCAAGGACAGAGATGGAGGCCGTCCAGGAGAAGGGTCGCGCTATTGAAAGGGAAATCAGAGAGCTGAAAGAGAGATACGATGAGTCGCTCACCACCATCTGTGACCTGCAGAAGAGGATTCAGACATCAGCTCAGCAGACTGAAGCCAAAGACAAGAAGGTACAAAAAATTCACAATATAATCGTAATTATTCCTAGTTTCATCGTTTGAGCTGCTTTTAATACAGGCAGCATGTGTGTTTCAGGGAAGCTAAATGCCACTGCAGCCAATCAACAGTGTGATAAGGATCACTGAGACGTGTTTGTGTGATTTATGCCTGTTTTAATTTAATAGATTTTTCAGACATTTCTTTCTGTTTTTACAGCTTAAATTCTTCCATCCAGTGTTGCAGTGTTACTAAAATCCCCAAAATGATCCTTAACTTTAACAGTTGTCTGAATCTTTGTGTGTGTTTGACAGATCACAGAGTTGCTGACAGACGTTGAGCGATTGAAGCAGGCACTGAATGGTCTGTCCCAGCTGGCATACACAAGCAACGCACCCAATAAGAGACAGACGCAGCACATTGACACACTCCAAGCCCAGATCAAGAGCCTACAGCAGCAGCTGGCTGTAAGTGGATGCACATCACATGCTAAAATATGTGTCAATATGGGCTGCCTTATATTTAGTTAGACTTATTATGATGTTTTTTTTTTTTTGATAACCGAATTGATCACAAAATGAATAGAGATGAAAACAAGAACATGTGAACAACTTTAGTAAAAGATGGGTGCTGTCTAGCTGTTGAAGACATGAAATAAACCACAGTCTTCCTCCTCTCTTTTTGCTTCATAAGGATGCTGAGAGGCAACACAGAGAGGTGGTTTCAATTTATCGAACACATCTTCTCAGTGCAGCCCAGGTGAGTTTGTCTCATTAATCTGTGGTGCAGTGAGATTTGTCTGATTTGTCTACTAAAGAAAGTTTGTCTCACTCCCATGACGAGTCAAAAAGGCAACAGTGTTACTACATAATATCAGTAGATGATAATGCACAAGACCCTGAATCACAGTGATGTCTAATGTAAGTTATTGAGAGCAGTGTCCAAATCCAAAAACTGAATTCTCCTTTCTGTTTCTCGCACAGGGCCACATGGATGAGGATGTCCAGGCCGCCTTGCTACAGATCATCCGCATGAGACAGGAGTTTGTGTGTTAAAGCTTCGATATCTGCTGCTACCTGCTGACTCAAATTCACTGTTTTCACATCCCCTGCTGTAAAGTGTTCCTGCTGTGGCCCCTGTGGGCGCCCAGTGTGTGTCTGCTGACAAATTTCTGCTGACAGGCTGTCAGAAAATGCTTTTTGGTGCATTTTAAGTCTAAGAAGTCTCTAGGCTGTAGATACAGATGAATACCAGCAGCCTTTGTAGGTACAAACATGTTATTTCAGCCTTAGTGGAAACACGAAAAAAAAAAAAACTCAGCTTACATCAATGTGCAAATATCAGTTCAAGCCAAATGTAATCATCTACTTGTATGCAGAAACACTTTGCAGTTGCTGGTACAATATGTAAAAATACTATTTCATACATTTCTATCCAATTTTTTTATAAGAGATGATGCAGATCTGTGCATTTTATGCAGCTTTAACACATTATATTCAGTGATGTGAAAGTTATTTGAAAATATGTATCCCTTTCATAGATTACACACTCCTGAAACACTCAGCTGAACTGTAAACTGGACATACACAAACAGACCACTTTTCACATTCCCGCCTGACTGTCAGCGCTCATGCAGAATGCTTCCATATTCAACACCAACACTTGCTGGAGTTTAAAGGGACGGGTTCACAGTTTTTCAACTCAGAAGCCCAGATCCACACTGAGGACTTACTGGATGCTGTAATCATTCTTCTGCTCTCATTGCTTTGTTTGTTAACACTGTAAGTACACTTACAGTCAGCTGCTGCTTCACACACATGCAAACAATGTGAAAGTACAAACGTAACGATATTAAAATGCATTCACAAGTGGCCAATCTCTACCTGGCCAATATCAGACCCTGCAAAAGCATATAATGGGAAGAATTGATAACTGAAAACTCTTTCATGGAGGCTGCAGCTTAAAGTAGACAAAGAGGACATCTCTGTTGTATTTATCATTATTTGAGCTGAGCCATTGGCTTTTTGTCTTGTTTTTACAATGTACTGAAAGCCAGCAAATACTTTTAACACTTGGAGCTAAGTTTACAAAGGCAGTAAGAGATTTCACTGAATGATTAGTATTTTCTTTAGGGAAAAGGCTCATTTCGTCTGCCTGTGTTTCCTTGCGGAGCTGCAGGGAGTGCACAGTAACATGAAATCACAGTAACTTTAGAAGCCTCTTACATATTTGCATGAGTTTTTGACTAAAGGTTAAAGGGAAGGAATAAATGATTTCAGCCCAGTAAATCAGTCAGTATTCAGATGGGCAGAGTTTGGACAGAGTTGAAAATATGTGAACTTGTTCTTTAACTTTGACCTGTTTTCTTTAAGTCAGTCATTTTGTGGCACACCCTTTTTTTTTCTCTCTCTCTCTTCTGGAGGTCCAAACTAATCAGATGCCAAAGACCTGAAATGGATCCAAATCTAAAACCTTATTGCCATGGTTGTAGGCAGTTTGAGGTATATTTGGGAGAGTGCTCAGTTATCTAACAGTCCACTTACATGAGTCTGTGCACTTGTCATGCTGGATTCGAATCACAGGGGTGTGAAGTGGAGATTTCTTGCTGTGTCCTACAGTTTGCAGTGGCACATTGTCTTTTTTGTTTAAACCAGAGTGTCCTCTAGTGGTGAGACTTGGCAGGCCAAGTTGGTAGAAATTGTAATAATCACTGCAGACCAGGGGTAGGCAGTTGTTGCTTTTGGAAGCTGCATGTTTCTGCTGAACTCTACTGAACACTAGTGACATTTTAGGAATCTGAGAGAAACTGAAAATGTGTATAAGAAACTAAAACGATAAAGCTTTATCTGCTAATATCTGCTGCTTAGCATTACTACTGTTTAAACCAAACCTCTTTTAAAAACAGCTAAAGCTCGACTTCATAGAACAGCTCATTTATGCAGCAGATGATTTCCAGCTGTCCCAGAGCAAGAGTTGCGTACCCCTGAGCCGACTCTTTGTGGCTCCTGATGGTGTAGTGTGGTGGTGGTGTGATTGTTGAGCGAGTCTCTTGTGCCTTTACACTGATATATTTTTCATAGCTTTGTACTACTTTAATTACTGTACTACAGTGTGACATTATTCAGCAGGTCTGGAAGTAGAACAGCACAAAACATGTTCAGGTTTTACTGTAGGATGCTATTTGATAAGAACAAAGTAGATCCCTTTGTTTGTTAGGATGAACTACCCCTGAACGATTAGTTATCTGAAACACTCCTCTTTACCTCTCAGCTAACACACTCTGTTTTTATTTTTAGGACAAAAACTGTTTACACCCAACAACCCTTCCTCTATTTTGTTCTGCAGGTTGTTGTTTTTTTTTTTTAACGATTAACACAAACTTTTTGGATATTTTTTCCTTTTCCCTCTATCAACGAAAGACTACAATAAGAATCCATTTGAATCTTTAAATGTTATTGTTTAACCAGTATTTAACTGGGGGTTTTCCTTGGCAAGAATAGTTGTTTGTTAATCAGTCATACAAAATCAATAAAAGTGCCTAACATAGAAAACTACATTGTGTTCAGTGTCTTTTATCATCACAAGGAGCTTCTGCAATGTCAGCAATGCTAGCAGTGTAGTCCAGGCCGAAATACCTCAGTGGCTACAGGATGAAGATGCGGTGCAGACCAGTCATGTTCCTCAGAGGAAAAATCATACTGATCTTTTTGGTGGCTTCCTGACTTTTGCTCTGGTACCACCAGCAAGTCAGTTTTGAACTCATGCCACGTATTAATCACAGCACCTGTGTGTATTTTCACCTAGTGTTACAAATCATAGCTGCTGTTTTTCAGTAGTTTGGTTTAAGACCTGATACCTGTAAAACCAGTGACCTTCCTATTAGTTTCAGCTGTACTCTGTTTTGTGCTAATTAGCAAATGTTACCATGATAAAGTGCTAAATAGTAAACAAATGAAACACTCCAACAGCATGTTAGCTGGCTGATAGCTGAAAAATCTGGAGATCTTCCAAGTCTGAAAAGGAAGTGCCTTTAAATGGCATTCTTTTGAAAGGCCAGCAGGGGGCGACTTCTGTGGTTACAAATGGCCCTTTTCCACTAGTACCTGCTCGGCTCGGCTCGGCTCGACTCGGTTTGAGGGGTTTTCCATTAGGTGGTAGTACCTGATACCAGGTACTTTTTTTAGTACCTGCTTGGTGGGTTCCAAGCGATCCGAGGCGATCCCAAAATGTGTTGTCAACAGACTGCATGTCCCTGATTGGCCAGGGAGGGACGTCACTGGATGAGTCATTATAGCAACTCCTTCACAATTCAAACCCGCCACTTTTGAAACCCGGTAACGAGCGAAATGGCTACACACAAACAACACTGTGTTTCATCTCGTTGCCCGCAGCCTTCTCTGGCTCTCTTCTTTTACCCCGAGTCTGACAAAAAGCCATCAACCGAACTGCGATCGCCTCGATGTCCTCTATTGTGTGTTTGTGTTGCATATAAATGAAGTCACGCGACTTTTGGGACGTGTTGCTATAACGACCCCACCCACACTGATGTGGTACTAAATTGTAATGGAAAACCACCGAAACTGAGTCGAGTCGCGCTGAGTCGATCCGAGTAGGTACTAGTGGAAAAGAGGCTAAAGGGACTTCCGGTTATATAGAAGTTACAGGAAAACATGATTTCCTGATTTCCTTGATCTCTTGTTTTAGAATGAATAAAACATAACACTGAATATAAAATTAAGTTCATTGTGTAAATCAGGTGTGTTAAACATAAGGCCTGGGGACTTGAATCGGCCAGGCAAAGACTCCAATCCGGCCCACTGGATGGCTTTGGAAAATGTGAAGGAGGGGATAGATTTTTGTACTTTTAACTGTAGTTTTATACATTTTGCAGCTTTTCCTGCTGATAAAAAGCTCCCCTATGGCCATTCATACTACACCAATGTAATTAAGTAATAATTTAGTTAAACAATAACAAAACACAGAAAAATTCCAGTTTTTTTTCACACTTTTCACATTTTTACTGTGGGTTTTCTATGTATGAATGTAATTTTCTATGAATTAATGTAAATTATGTCTGGGCCACAAGCTACTGGAACTGTTTCTGTAATTTTACAAATTTATTTATTCATGCTGACAGATTGCTTTTATTTATCATGTAGAAAAACTGAGATGTACTGCTGAAATTGCACTTCTTTTTCTTATATTAAATGGATTAAATGTGCAGTTAAACGTCTTTACACTGACAGAGGAGTTTCGCTTATCTGGCCCACTTACAGTCACAGTGACCATCTTTTTATACAGTCTTTTGAAAAGGAAAATGATATAATTCTACCTGTGTGATAGGGAACCACACTCCTGTATCTCTTCCTGCCTCATCCTGCCTATAAGCCTATAAACTTTTGCCAATTAGAGGGCTTATCAGACCAAATCAAGTGACTAGTATAAAGTAGTAATTGCATACTTTTGGTTGGAAGATCTTAGAACAGAGAGGGAGGGAGGAAGTGAAGGAATGGGAGCTGTCCATTTTTCCCCTCTGATTTTAGATTTCTGCTGCATGAATTTCACAGTATAGCCGCACTGCAGTCTCATGTCAATATTAAACATCTTGAAGTCTGTTTTTTTACTATTGAACTGTTGAGCTCCACAGAAATCCACAGGTTATTGACCTGACATAGCTACCAACAGTTGTGATTGTTTTACATGACAGACTTGTGAGTTTGTTTATTTTATTATGCTGGACCAAAAATGTTCACAATGCACTGGATGACAGCTTTGCGCTCGTGTCAGTCCATACCAATCAAACCACACCCACTCAGTCTGATGAAGCGTTGTGTGGCTGAACTTTAATGCTGCTCATTTAGCCACAAATAGTTAATGTAACAGAGAAGTGCCACTTTTTTTTTTTTTAGGTGCTGAAGACTATATGCTTTTAGCTCCACACACTCTTACTTCCTTTGTGGGAGCAGCCCACTTCATGTGGTTTCACTTTAAGCACAATCAACCCAGGAATGAGAGAGCGAGTAGCTCTCTGGCACACAGCACTCACTTTTATCTTTCAGCCTGTGCCTCTATTGATTTGTCTGTTGCTCTTTTTCTCTTCACAAGATTTATTTTTCATTAGAGCTCTTTTCAGCAGGATGCTGAGAACCGAGGTCAGGGCTGTATCAGTTATCTCATTTTAGATATATTCATGCGCAGGGGGAATTTTTCATTTAATGTGGTTGAATAGGGGGTTGCCTTTGAAAATAATCAAGATTACTAATACTGAAAAAAATACTACCTTCAAGCAGAGCCCTGAGTTTATGACTGAGGGCTAATCCATAGGTTATCCTATTCCCTTTTTACACAAACACGCACATGCACACACCATCTAATTGATACAAGACGTGTCCTGGGTTTGATTTCTTTGAGCAAAGCTTGCTGGTTTCAAGTGGCAGCCCAGCATCCTCTCTCCTCCTCCTCCCCCTCTTCCTCCTCCTTCCTTGGTTTTATGACTCTCTTTTTTGCGGTCTGTACTGAATAAGCTGTTCTCAGCAATTATGGCAAATACAGTTCAATCTGTTGGTAGATCTCTCTTTAATCTCATTTCCAGAGTCCTAATCAGTCCCATACATCCACTTGTGGCATTTGGTTAACCATTGTAACCCCCTTTTCCCCACCGCAAAGAATCCAATCTTTATAAAATTCGTCATCCCCAGAAGGATCAGAGGCATTATTTATGTTGGACTGAGCCCCAGCCGTCCACTGCATGCCTCATGAGTGCTGATCTGACCAAGGAGCCAGGCGGGTGGTTATATACACATCAAATACACACCCACATCTTTGCTTGCAGTCTCCTGGGCTGTCATGAACGTTTGTTATCTCACGCAGTAGTCTTCCACCTCAGTGGCTGCTCCTTTCTCCTCCCGACACTTGTTCCCCGGAGGAGCCGCTGCGCTTTGCCAGCCAGACAGAACCTCAGGGGCCTCTCCTCTTGTCTTGCAGGAATTGTGATAAGTTTTGTTGTGACTACCCCGCATGTTAAATGCTTTCACTTTGATCATGTTGTTATTGTCATACTTCTTCTCTTACACACAGATTAATTTACTCTGCAAGGGCAGCATGGTGGTACAGTGGCTAGCACTGTTGCCTCACAGCAAGAAGATTTTGGGTTCAAAACCCCTGGGGGCCTTGGGGCACAGAGAGAACATGCAAGCTCCCTTGGTGGAGTTTGCATGTTCCCCCCATGCTTGTGTGGGTACTCCAGCTTCTTCTCACAGTCTAAAGACATGTAAGTTAGGTTTTTTGGTGCTTCTAAATTGACCATAGGTCTGTGTTAGCCCTGAAATAGACTGGCAACCTGTCCAGAGTGTAGGCTAGCCCACCTTTCACCATGTTACAGCTGGATAGACTCCAGCCCCTCTGTGATAAGCAGAAGATGATGTATGGAATCAAGTCTACAAATGCATGCTATGTAGCCTCAAGCAAAGACAAGAAATGGGCCTCAGATGCCTGATAACTTCACTTCTTTAAGACTAAAGATCCCTGCATTTTAAAAAAAATTCTGACTTGTAGTTTTCATTACTTGTTGGCTGCTCACTAGATTTTCTTTAGCTCTCTCTGGAGCCACAAAAAGTTTCATATACAGCGATGCTTTCCAAGACTTTGAGGCGTAAAATCAGTGGAGTTCCCCTTGAAGTACAATACAGATGGCACACTTTATTGGCTGTTTTATTCAAGTTTGCAAAAAAAAAAAAAGCAACTTGTAATCTTCCACTGGAAAACTACCAGGCACAGAGTTTCTCACTTAATTTTTTTGGTACTTTACACATGAAAATGCACCATGTGAGCAACAAAAAAATTAAATACTGAAGTTATCAGAACCAGGATCCCTCTTTAAAACAAATCCACAAAAGGACACACAGGGGCTGCCAGCACTCATCATTGGTGGTTCAAACACTAGTGTGCACTACTGTCCACATCATGTCACCAGCACTGTCTTAACCACAGCATGTTGCAATGTCTGGTGACTTGTCTAGACCATATTTCACCTCTTATCCTGTGACAGCTGGGATAGGCTACAGCCCCACATAAATTGATGGTTGAGAAAATGGATATAAAGATGGACATTGCACTGTTGCTTGCTGCCTTCAGGGTTTCACTCTTTGGATTTCATTAGTTGATATTAGGGGTGCAAATACCCTCCACGGTTTGCAAGTAATGAAATTATGTTAAAACATGTTGGGCTCCTGGTGTTTCCCCAGGGCAGTTGCTCCCTTTCCCAGTCATCCAGCTCTCCTTTCCTATTGACTCCTTATATTTCCTCCATCTCCCCTCGCCTCCCTTCCTTCCTGCTGTTTTACCTTTTGTCTCTCATCCTTCCTTTCTGGTTAATTCCACAGGTCAGGTCAGTCAAGAGGTCTATGCCGTATTTGTCTTCCTGGTGTAATTGCTAACTATTTCTCTGTCACTAATAGGCCATTACTCAGGCAGCTTGCGAGACTACACCGAGGGCAGCGAACATGAGGCCAGGGGCCCCGCTTTTTTTCATTACTCCCTTGAGGAACTGGACTCCTCTTGGCTCCAGGCCGAGACAGGCAAGGCCCCTTTAATGTTTTTGCAGAGCTCCAAAGCACTTTGTTGCCTCAATAAAGTTCATTTATGGGATAATAAGGCTCTGGAGGACACATGGTGCTGATTTGAGCTGAATGGTTTCAGCATGGCTCACATTCCCCAAACCAGCTCTCTTGTCTCTCTGCCTGCTCTCCATCTCTTTCTTTTATTTCATCTTGTTTCTTTTTCTTGCTTCTCACCTTTCTCTTGCTCCTCATCTCACATCCGTCCATATGCTATATCCTCCATCACTTATTCTTCTTTATAACACTTTGGCAGTGTAGTGGTCTGATCCTAAAATGACCTGGGACTTGCACACCTGGGAATGAGTAGCAGCGAGGGGGCAGGAGGCCCTCTCATTTCCCAGGATTTATTCCAGAGCTTTGAGGAAGAAGGTTGTGAGGGTAGATGAGGGAAGAGAGGCGATCAGTGGAATGAAAAGCCACAAACCCCAAACCCTGGCAAAAGGATCAGGTCTTACATGCCAAGGCTACACCAGAGCCAACCGCCGTGGACCTTTGCTGTATCAAAGGTGTGGGATACATGCGATAAAACAGAATCCCGTGCTCTGTGGATGGGTTAAAAAAACATCCTGCACAGATAGATTAGAAACAGGCCCAGCCTCCTCTTCTATTTATCCCTTTGGTTATTACACACAAGGCTTACGTGAGTGTTGGCCATCTTTCCCTGAAACCCAGTAAGGACATTGTACACCCCTGCCTGCTAAACGGTTTCATCTGAGTTCAGTGTTTTTCTTTTTCCCTCATTAGTAGTTGGTTAACCACTAATGCTTAGTGTATCTGCTCAGCTTTTCTTCCTCCCTTCATTGAGTTAGCAAGAAACAGATGGTGCCCAAATCGCCACATTTCCCCCTCTCCCCTTCTGACTGTCATCCTTCCCACCACTTCTTTTACAATAATCTCTCCCTCTCAAACGGAAAATCGCCCCAGTTTTGCATGTCTGCTCGTGGTGCAACGCATGAGACGATGTATGTGGTTTAATAGGATAAGGCTTTTGAGGTTGCTTGGTGCTTGGAAACATTGCTGAGGCCACCCCTGGCTGCTTCAGTCATCTTAGAAACATTGGCTTATAAGCCTGAGGGTGTTAGCGCGAGCTTGTTAGTGTGGTTAGGAGCGGCCATGTTTGACTCCTTGATGAGGACTGGATGAAAAGCTGTGAGCCTGGAAGACTGGCACTGATTTGATGTTGGCGTTTGGGAGCTGCTCCATTTTTCAACTGCTGTATCTTGGGATGCCACGCTGGATGGGTAGCCATTTCAGCCGAAACAGACCACTGACACGAAGGCTTATTGCATGTCATAACTATTATATATTTCTCAGGTATAAGACTTGAGAATTGAGTCGTGTGGATATTTAGTCTTTGACATTCTGCAGCACTGCTCTGGAAAAAGTTCAGCTGCCTTTTGGCTCCATAAACACCAGGATCAGAGTCTGTTTATAAAAGAGGGATGTAAGATTAAGCTTTGAAAAGCCATGAAAATGCCGTAACCCTGCAATCTTAGCAAAACCACTCTTATTGTATATAATTCTACGAGAAAATGAACCGTCTTCTCACTTGATTGATTACCTCAGCAAACATTTTCCAGCTGCTAGTTTCAAGTCATACATAATACAACATGATGTTCATTATGGCCCCATTTAGAGAAAAATAGACAATAAGACAGTGTATGCTTTTGATTGACAAGCCACTAAAATATGAGCATTCAGTGTCCTCATTATCACAGTCAGGTCCACACATAGACTGTATATAAAAGATAGACATAGCTACCATGACATAACCAAGAGTTAGTAAAGCCTTAAGCTGAGCAGTATGGTTCTCACCATTTTAGTGTTTAGAAACCAAATGAAAACAGCTAAGGGTGGATCTGACTGTGAAACCAAGGGACCCACAGGGTAGCAGCTTGCCAATCATATCTGAAGAGGACCTTAATTTAGAAAATGAACACCATGTTGTGATCAGTAAGACTTAAAATTAGCCACTGAGATCTTAAACCCATTAGGAAAGTGTTTGCTGAGGTCATAGATGAGCAGCTTTAAGGCACTTCTGCATAGGCTTCACATTTCAGGCCTGAAAGCTACATCCATCTTTTATATACAGTCTGTGGATCTATCTATCTAGCACATGATATCTGTTTTTATTTTTCTTCATGAAAAAGATGGCTAGGGTTCAATTTGAGGCTTTAAAATGAGAATCCACAAACCGATGGGTGAGGCACATTAGATGCCCACGACTGACCGCTTGCAGCAAAATGAAGTGAGGGAAAATAAATGTGATTTGCTGTGAAACCACATTTCTGTTTATTAAATGAAACTAATGAGGCCTAACATGTTAATTAGTGACCTTCATAGGCATTAGTTTCTGCTTCTACATATGCTAAGCTAAGCTAATCACCATTTTTGTCTGTTTTGAGACACCAAACACACAGAAATGAGGTTGTATTTACTTTCTCGTGTCATGTAACATGTCACATCTGCTTATGTAGGATAAATATGAAGCTATCACAGCATCAGCAGGTTAGGCTACCGTAGAATGCAGACTAAAAGCAACTAGCTTGGCTCTGCCCAAAAGAAACCTGTTAACTAATACAATATACATCAGTTCATTTGAAAAAAAAGTGACTGAAAGTTTCATGAGGGTTATATGTTGGATTATTTCTAGATTATCTGTCTTTGAAGAACAAACATACAATATATAAAAATCCCCCTGTTCTCAAAGTGACCGAGCAGTTTTCACTTTAAAGACCAGAATGAGACTAATTTAGAGCATCCAGCTCTTGATGATGATATAGTGGCTCAGAGGGTTCATTTCCTCAACAGAGCTTGGATTCAGTAGCCAGGAGGTCAAAAGGTCAAGCACTCAAACCCTCTTTCCTGCTCGAGCAGGGGTTTCAGTTGCTGAGTTATTGTCATGCTGGATCGTAGGTATTACCTGAGTCTGGTTTCAAATCAGCTTTATAGGATAGAGCTGGTGGTTAAGAGCTGAACAACTTATACAAGGCTATATTGTCACACCATCTAATTAGACACTTAAAAGGAAACCCTTTTCTTGGGGCAGGAGTTCACAAGATGTAAACAGGCTGTAAAACAGAGACATCTGTATTCATTTTTCCTTTTCCTCTACATTTGGTAATCTTTAGTCTGCGAAGCTTAGAATTTAAAAAAAAAAAAAAGAAAGCTATCCAGGGCAAATTCTGCAAAGCAAATGTTTGTTTCTTTTTACTTTTGCTGTGTTGATTGGAGTTGTTACAGATATGCAAATATGTTAACAAATAATGTGCAGTGCTGGAAAGTGTGTAACTAATCACAGGGACTTAGACTACCTTATACCAACCATATAATGATCTCATAAACTTTGCTGCATTGTTATACAGTAAACTGAGTTGTATATAAAGTAGCTCCAAGTCACTTTCTACCAGGTGAGCCCACTTAGAGGTTTAATAGTTGCAGATCACTCATACACAGTTTATTTGTAAAAGGCCATTCTCTGTCTTGAGTTTATTACTTGTGACACTTTAAATTCATTTTGCTGATTCCTGCTCTCAACCATAAAACGTTTGAAACAGACTGATTTTAGTTTGAGCTTTGATCACACCATTCGAAGCTCAAGGTTGGCTTTTGGCATTTTCTTTTAATCACTGTGAGGTATCCTTATTTAATTACTGGCCTTTTTTATATAATTATATAATTATAAATAATATATTTTATAGGATATTCAAGTATTTGCATTTCTGTCTGATGGTGACTGCCTCTCTGTGTCTTTGAGCGCAAATGAAAATTCACTGTGATTGGAGGTTTCCCAGCCTTCCACTTTGTAATCTAGTGGGAAGAGCTTTCATTCACCTGATCAGGGTTATTTAGTTTTGACGATCTACAGAGAGAGGTATGTGTGACAGAGAAGAGAACATTTCACGGCAGACTTGTGTGTGTGTATTTGTTTAAGCATGCAGGCAACTCGCAGCCCCGACTTTCATGGCCTCACTTCAGAGAGAGCTTTCCCTTGGCAAGATACCTCACCCTTGGTGAGACCAAAGGGAAATATTTATAAATCATCCACACAACAAATATTGAAGCCAACCTGCGAGGGCAAAGCCATTCAACAGACACCCTCGCCAGAAATGTGCAAATACACCTCCAAGTCAGCCTCCTGACCCACCGGAGTGTCTCTGGAACCACATCTATGACCCACTTGTATATCACACACACACACACACACACACACCATTCTGACCTATTAATACTAGCACACTCCCTCTGGGATTGTGAACTGCCACTTCCTTCAAGATCAAATGTAAACATCTGGTACTTCAGTGACTTCCAGCATCCAGCAGCCTTTCTTCACCACGCTGCGTCTGTTGGGTGTTGTTTTTCTTGTTGCTGTTAAACCCATTTCACTCTTAGCTTAATGTAAGTTCTGCTTCATATTAAATATCTTTTAGCATGCCTATGCTTTACATTCCCCTTAGAAACCACTGTCTTATGACAGCTGAAACAATACCAATTACGCTTGTGCGCTTGCAATTTCACTGTGAACCTCAAACTTATGAAAACTATTTCTGAGGTGATGAGAGCTGTGAGATGGCAGGAGTTTCTTGGCCAGATTTGTCTCCCTGTGACTTTTCTCTCTTCCCCAAAATATATATGATCTTTGATTTTATTCATGGGCAAAGTCGTGGAGTTTCATGATTGAAACTCATATACATTAGATCAAAGAGGGGAGATTGACAGAAACTCTTTTAATTATACAGTTCAAGTGTTTCTGTTTGTTAAACCTGAGACCACTTTTGTAGAGTGAACTTTAGTGTAGCTATGCAGTCATTATTGTAGGGTCTTTACCTTACAATATAAAGCACCTTAATGGGACTGTTGTTGTGATTTGGCGCTATATAAATAAAATTCAGTTGAAAAAAACTGAACATTACACTCATGCATTTACTATGTAGGTCATCAAAGAGAGCATAATGAGACCCTCCAACCAGCACAAGTCAAATAAAAGGATAAATAGCCTTCATGTTGCATAGTAAGCTACATTATTTATTTATAGCATATTTTCACAAGTGGTTCAAAAACTATAATCAGCTCAAAGAAACTGTTGCATAAATTTCAAACATAAATTGGGGACCCAAAAATGTATCAGTGGCTTGTAAGGTGCTAAACAGGGCATATTTTAAACCCTATCATGCAGAAATTGACACCTTAAATACTTCCATTTTATCTTACAGAGGAACCATAAAGTGAAGAGAATATAATAGTTATATAAGTTGTTTAAAAGTGTCAAAAACAGAATTTTAATTTGAGCTATAAAGGTCCAAATCCAAATTTAAAGAAAAATCCCAACAGTTGAAGTTTGAGGTCATCTTTGTCATCCCCACTAGGAGAAATATATCACACATATCAATAGCAGGTTCTAATGTTATAATCAAAGAGTTAAATGCTTATTTATAATCCTTCTTGGTGAATTTGTGTGCTTGTGTGCTTGTAGGCTTACAAACGTTTTCAGTTTTATCACAACTGCAACATCAGTCCTAACCAGCAGGGGGCAGCATATTACCATCTGTCCAGTTCTGATGTTAGTAGCTGAGCTCTTTGTAAAAGCAACAAAATAAGTGCACTTTGCAATCAGAGCCACTCCCCTCAGAGAAGGTTGTGTTTTTATGTGTGTGGAAACAACTACCCATCAGTACAAAACCCTGTTATTAATGTCTCTGTTTTTTTCCATCAATGTCATAATTTTTGTGCACCATGACCTGCTTCTTGCATGAATTCTGTTTCAAAATATGTGACTGATTGGGTCATTTCAGCATTTGTCCACATAACTGTCTGTTTTTGAGCTTCATCCATTCAAGACTGATTGTTCTGTGTAGATGCTGATACCATCCGTGGAAGCCGTAAGTAATGAGGCCTTCTTAGAAACAAAATGCAAATTAGTAATATCTGAATAGAGGAAGAAAAGTGCAGGGGTTGTGGGTAGAAGTAAAAAAAAAAAAAAAAGGGGGGGGTTTGGGG
>VUQS01034327.1:23888-37538 GCA_015108495.1 Heterochromis multidens | reverse complement strand
ATCTGCAAGTAATTAATACCTGTCAAATCAAATGAATTCAGTACAATTCAAACACATAGAACTGAACATTACACACACACACACACACACACACACACACACACACACACACACACACACACATATATCTATATATATCTATATCTATATCTATATCTATCTATCTATCTGTCTATATATATATATATATATATAAATAATATCTATAGATATATAGATATATATAGATGTGTGTGATATAAATAAGGAAAAGCATAGCAAGTCCCCTTTAAAACAATCAATACAGCGGTTTTATGGTCATTTGTATTAACTCATTTTTGTATGGATGTACTAACTTCCACTATAAGAGGCAAATTATTTCCTTTTTCCAAAGCTTGTTTGCTCAGTTGAAGTGAAGGTGGTTTAGTTATCAAGGAGATGATTTTGAGTTGGATGTGAAATTTCTGGCAAGCAATAACTGATGGTTGTACATTTAGGTCAGATCTTCCTATATTAATGATGATGCCATTGATTTGTGATTGGGGAGTCATTGGATGCAAAAATTATAGTTATCCATGAAAGTTTTGGAGTTTGATTTGTTGTTTTGTTAGAGCAGACAAAACTGGAGAAATGCATAGATCTGCATTTTTGTAATTTATTTAAAAATAAATAAAAAATTCAGTATTGTCTAATAGCTGATGTGGTTTACTTACAATGAGAAAAGACTTTGACTTGTTAATTTTTAAGTGTAAAATGGTTATTGGTCAGCAAAATCCCGACTATGATGACTCAAGCTTAGTATTTTTGTCATTGCCATTGCCATCAATATAGCAGGCTCCACGGACACTGATGAGGACCAGGATTTACAAAATGACCATTGCTGTATTTAATGATTTGTAGGGGTCAGTTTCCTATGGGCTTTCATAGAACCCAAAGTCTTATTGCAGCCACCTACTGTTCATTAGAAAGAATGCAGGTTAATGGCACTATGGCCATCTTTTGTATACAGTCTGTGGGCAATACTGGCCCACTGTCGAGACTAACCCTGATGAACAACAGCTGGTGTACTGACAAAACATTTGGGGCGGAACCTGCAGGCTTAAACTTTTTTTTGAGTAGTGTGAGTATATAAATAGACTTCTGACAGGGTGTACTGAAATCCCAAACTGATCATTCAGCCACTTGGGACAAATACACATACTGTTACACTCTTAGTTTCTGGTGTTCATTCTTTCTCTGTGGGAAGGTTTTCTGTGTTTCACCAGTGTAGCATTCCCTGCAGCTGTCACATGGGATGTCATACATCACTACATCATGTCATACATGTCATATGTCGCTCTCAAGCAGAGAGCTTGAAATATTCACTAGATCTTCTGACAGTACAGTCGTGTAACCGAGCTGATGCTAAGCTGCTCCTTCTCGTCCTTGCTGAGCTGCCTGTGTCTGCCTTGGTCTTGAGTTGGATTGACTGTCTTTATGTCTTTATGCCTGTGGTTACACTGTATCACCTATGTGTGGACTCTCTGGCAGAAAGGAAAAACAATAAAGATGAGATAAAAAAAACAGTGTGTGAGACAACATCCCCTGCTGGATAAAATATACTGGATAAAATATGAGACTCTCAGTTATGAGGGGAAAGTAATGTGGTCATTTTAAAGTTTTATTCCACTGACTGACAGGTTACAACAGTGCTCAAGTACTATCTCAATATTTTCTAATTAGCTTATTGCAGACTTTTGTCTCTAGAGGATATTACTGTATATTTCCTTTAGGGATTATAAACATGACATTTACCTTTTACACCATCCATTCATGAATTTATTTATATCCAACTGTGGCTCTATCTAACTGTGTGCATTGTACAGTTTGTTTTTTTGGTTCACTTTCTCAATATTACCAATATGAACGTCACAACAGGTCGATTATTGCATTGTCTTTCATCAGGTCAAATGTTACAGCAACAAAGTCTGCATTAGGTATTGGCAATATTATGTGCAACCTATGATTTCACCATTCAACTATTGTCACATTTTAAAGTTAAAGGTCATGGACTGCAGAGAGGCTCAAAAAATAAAAGACCTGAGCATGTTACAGTTAATATACAGTTTAAACTACTGTTTAAATTCAGTATAAATGGCTGCTTTGGCATTTAACCATACAGAACGTTGGCCTCCTGAGTAAGATCTAATAATGAAAAAATACAGCCTAAAGTGATTTTTACTACCTTTCAACTCTTTGTTTGATTAAAAGACTGAAGTTTGATTAAACTCAGGAAACTCAGGCAGCCTGAGCTATTGGTGTCTGAGCTGCAGGCAGCTGGATAGTTTGCTTCATGTTTGTGCTCTGGATTTGTATAAACTCTTATATGCTACTCGGCTATTACCGCAGGGGGCCATTTTGTTTATGGGCCAAGCTGAGCAGACCACCGCGCCTGTGTTCGCAAGCTCCTTTCACCAGGAGAGTTGTAATAGCCCAGAGCTGCTCCAGAGAAGTTTCTGTTTTGTGTTGAGCCCCAGACAGGAAACGGCACTCTGGGGAACCACAGGCATCCATAAATATTCAAGCCCAGAGAAGTTTGTAGAGTATGTCGTTAAGGATTTATGGCAGGCTGCAGAAGTGGTCATGGTAGAGGGGGTTGAAGGGGGGGGGCTTGTTGTAGACAAACTTGAAGGAGGGGGTTGCGCACCAGACTCCTCAGAGGGCAGGTGCTAGTGTTGAGAAACGGAAATAAATGCAAAGATTCAAACGTCAAGAATGTGAAAGTAATTTAGCCTGGTGTCATTCGGAGGGTTTAATATTCCTGTCAAGTGTGTTGGCTGATTTCCCTGTTCTGCATTACGCTCTCTGTTGTGAGGAAAACAGTGCTACGGATCACCATCTGTTTAGTGTTTTAAAGGGTTTGGAGGAAAACCCCAGGACAATGGGTTTCCAAAGTATTCAGCGATAAACAACATTTTATTGATGCATTTGAAACATAATTTGACATCTTCTTACTTTAGACATTACGTTGGTTCCCAGTTTAGGAGCTAATATTGTTTAGCTTTAGGAGTACACACACTTGTGTGTGAAATAAACAGAAGCACCAGCAGCAGCACGTTCACATTTTTTGTGACGTTTAAAAAAGAGGAACATTATACGCATGAGTTAGTCAAACTTGAATTTTTGACTACTTCTTTTGTATGTTTTTCTTGTAAGAACATGAAACCACTCTTGACTTTTGCGGAACATCATGGGTTCAGGTCAGCATATTTGTCTTTCACAACCTGCTTTCCACTTGGCTGGGTGGATGCCCTTGTGTACTCGCCACAACCACATGATGCTTCAATTAATACCCAACATAATGACTACTTCATCTTACATTTCACTCCTAAATTTTTTCTCATCTTTCTACTTCCCCTTTTTCATTTCTCTTTTTGACGCCTTCAACTTTTTCCTCACATCAGCCCAGCTATGAGCCACTGTCTCTCTGTTTTCATGCTCCATAATTTGCCTCATACTGAACTTTTAGCTGTTCCCAGAAACCTCAGCTTCTCTTTTTGTTTTCCCTTTTTTTCCCACAAGCCTGCTCCTGTCATTGCAGTGCGTCTCTAGGCCACATGATTGCAACACCACCATTTTCCTTTAAAATCCGTGAGTCATTGGTGTCTCCACACAACACCAAGATAAGAACAATTTCAAAATAAAGGTCCCTGTGAAGCAATTCTAGGGGTAGGCGCCCCTAGCCTCGAAATCATATCGCGATATTTCAAGGAAATTTGCAATAATTATATTTCTGACGATATTTTAAAAAAGTACAGAATAATGCTTAATCGGTGATTGCAGCTTGCAGGCAGCAGCATTAATTTAAAAAAACAAAACAAAAAGAAGGGCATTTTCCATCCTTCTTTCCCACTGACCTACTGACATTGATGATAGACTACATAGATCAAAGTGTGAATCTACTGAAACAAGGTGTCAGCAGCAGCATTATAAGTGCAATAGTAGTGCAATAGTGCAATAGCTGACATAGCATTATATCCAGTGACACAGCACAAATCAAATGTAAGCACTAAAGGAGCCTAGGTAGTGTTTTCCCTGGAAATTTAAAGAATAAAAGTATAAAATAACTGCTTAACGCTTTCATTGAACAAGAACTGAAGTAACTTAACATGGTAACTCGTCAGGAGCTGCACAACATTGTCACATAATAAAACTGAAAAATATTTTCTACCTGGGATGTTGCATTTTGGGTTGAGCTTTTTAACCAGCTGTTTAAAGCCCTGCTTTTCCATCATATAACTGCATCAGTAGTTTCTGTCTACTATTTGCTCTTCCTGTCAAATGGGGTGCAACTAGCAAGTGCACCAGCACTCAGTGGTGTCATTTTTACTGTTTACATTTGGTCACACATCACCAGCTACGCGTATCTCCTCCTTTCATGCCTTTATAGTCTGGTTGTCCTTGATGTTGTGTTTCTGCCTCAAGTGTTGAAACACATTTGTTGTTTCCACCTTTACCGGGAGCAGTTTTCTTGTGTATTTTGCAAGGTACTGTGCTTTGGTAAAGGTTGTTAAAGTAGCTCCCTTTTTACTAAATTATCATTGGATGCAGACATGCAGCTCTTGCTGTCAGACATGTCTGGGCTTGTCTCATTATTGTGCACACTAGGAAACACATATATAGCACCGATATCATGATATGTAACTCATTTTTCCACTATCATTTTTCAAAATCATGACCATCCCTAAAAATAAGATTAAGACCATATAATAATATAAAAAGAACTAAACAATTCTGGGCCAGAACTGGGCTCAGGGAAAGCAACCTTCAGCCTCGACCAGTTAGGTATAAAGCAAAGAGAGAAAAGATAAGCAGACAGAAACATCAAGCCTTGATTATACTCTGTTGTGGACGCAGCTGGAGACACGATGGCCGAGTAGTCATTCTCGTTATACTTCTTTAAAGTCCGCTGCCTGAGGCGCATGTGTAGTTGGTGCACTGTAATGTAAATTCTCCACAGACGAGTCCAGGCAGCTACAAAAATTGGCGGGCACATGGACGTCCGCACAGACCCTCACTCTCACCGTCTGATGACGAAATTTACATCACTCGGACCTCAGCAGACACAGAAAGTATAATCAAGGCTTCAGACCTTAAATGCTGAGTGGATTCCTTGAGCCAGTAAACATTCAACAAGAGGTACCTGTAGAAAGGTACATGGAGATTCAATGAACCCATTTAGTGATTTTGTCAATAAAAAGTAAAAAAAAAACAAAGATGCCAGTCACCTCAAATCACAGAGATACCCTGTTTACATTTGTAAATTTGCAGAGAAGCAAATCTACAAATTTCAGGAATTCACATCAAAACCATATAATTTTCTATTTTAAACTCTTTTCAAACTAATATGAATGCGTTACATGTTAGTTAAGTTTAGTTTCACTTTATTAAAAAAAGACAGCCCTTATGTTCACATATGGTATGTCTGAGGCAGCCATCTGATGAACTCGTGAGGGTTTACTGTCTTTCCGCAAGCCACACATCCCCTGCAGTGTCATGTGATCCCACCAGCGACCCAATAAAAAGCAGGAAGCTTCATTTCCTATCCTGCCAACAAATTGCTCATCCATCCTCCCTTATCTTCACAAACACTCAGTCTTAAATGAAAGAAGACACTGAACAAGGCTGATGTTACACGAGAGTAAACAAGGCTGTCATGTGAGGAATCCACCAGCATTTTGGCAATGTATGAAAGGGGAATTGTTGATGTCTACCTCTGTGACAGATGGGGTTCCAGTAAAACCAGGGCCAAAGGTGAAGGGCTGGTTTGATATAAGCAAAGGTAAACTCTTTAGGGATGCATTTAAGATGATGCCTCAATTGTTATTAGACAAAAAAAAAAAATCCTCCACAAGGTATCCACGTGTCTTTTCTGTTTGGAGCTGCTGTGTTAAGAGGAACCGTGTCTGTCTCATGCCGAGGCCTGTAGCGTTGATCTGGCACTCATTAGTTCTTGTCTTGATGCTTGTACAAAGCAAGCCGTGCACATGTGTGGGAGCGAGTTTGTTTGTGTTTGTGCTCGCGCTTGCGTGCGTTCATGCGTTGAATCGAGTAATCCACTTGAATTTGTGGTCGGATGGGTGTGCTAACTGCCAATTTGGTAAGAGGGAGCATCGGTCTTAAATAATCCAGTGTTTATTACACGAGAGAGCAAAGCAGTGCTGATTAAGGGCAGCAGTAGCCCTTTAATGGGTTAGCTTTATGCACAGCAAAATGGCCCTTAGCAACCTGAGCTAAAGGGATCTTAGACTGCTGTGTGAAAGGTCTCAGAGTTTATTATTAATAAAGCTAATGGGACTAACTAGAGGGCTGCTTTCTCATCTGTGTCATTAGTGCCTCTTACACAGGAGTACTGAAAATAGGCCTTTTCTGCTTTTCATTAATTATTTTTGTCTGGCAGCCCACAAGTGAAAATAAGATATTTAATGTTGTTTTGCTGTCTGTGCGTCTGTCTTTCCTGCACCCACTCTGCTGTATCTCATTCACACACATCTACAGATGTGCACCCATACACGCCTCCTATCTGAAACACACACACACACACACACACACACACACACACATAGACGATCACAGAGGGGAAAATCAGGCAAACCGCCCTCATGAATTCTTATTAAAGTGAGATTATTGAAATGGCAGTCCTTGCTTTTCAGTGTCAATCACTGCACATTATGCCGACGGCGATAAAAGCATTTATTTTCCATCTGGCTCGAGGTCCAATTACTCCTGCAGTTTACTGTGCACACAGCGGTAAAATTCAGGTTCTTGGAGCAATCTGGTCAACAGCATGTCGCACTGTCTATCAGGATTTAATATGAGATGTCAATTAGGACTTGCAGGAGTTTGACAACGCTGCTACTTTCTGGATACCCTGTGCATTTCTCCAGAGATGACCCTACTTATTCATACTTATATTCGTATGGCCAGGGAAAAAAACAGAAAAACCCACTTAATTAACCCAAAAATATTTAGGGAACTTGTTAAAAAAAAGTTTATTATTTTCATTGAAACATTTCTTTTTGGATATTTTCAAGTTTATTTACATGTTGAAATGTGATCAGCAGGCTGACAGGCTGTAATACAGGCCCAAAGAAGAACTTCCAGCATGGAAATGAACATCCATTCTTCTATCCAGCCATCTGTTTTCTTATGCACTTGAGCCTATATGAGATGACCAAGGGAGGAAAGTGGGGTACACCCTGGAAAGGTCACCAGTCCACCTCAAGGGCAACACAGAGAGACAGACAATTCTCATTCACAGCTACGGCCAAATTAGAATCACCAATTAACCTAACTTTTAGGTGGAGCAAGACGGTCAACAAGATGGTCCTGGGTTCAAACCTAGCTGGCTGGATGGCTGGCTGGGCCTTTCTTTGTGCAGTCTGCATGTTCTCCCTGTGCCTGTGTGGAACCCACAGTCCAGAGACATGCATGTTTGAATAATTTGTGGTTATCTAGTCCTGATTAAGGGAAGAAGTTCTCAAAATCGACATTAAACTCAGAAATATTTTAAAAAGAGAGAGATTTGTGCTATTATGTGAATGTAAAATGTCACAGGATAACTGAATGTTGTGGAACTACTCTCTTGTGTAAGTAAAGCTCACAAGTCATCAGTTACCATTAAATTTGGATAATTTAGATCATGATAATGTGTGTTAGATTTTGGAGTGGAATCATTATTTTTGATTTTTTTTGTAGGTCAGTTGTAGAGGGGAACATAATCCATAGAAAAAAGAAACCTATCTCTCCTCATGCTTGTGCATCAGTGTGCCTGTGCAGCCTCTACCTGTACAGTTCAGCAGCCGGCTGGAGGCATATTTGATTACAGGTCACTTCAGGTCTTATATTAACTGTCTGGTTCTGGAATCTGGAATGAGTTTTCAGAAGTGTACCGATGCAGGACTCTTTCTAAAAGAAAGGATTAGTTTTAGAATATTTTCAATTATATATCTTCCAGTTTTTCTGTGCAGATAGGATGAGTCATTGTTCAGCGTAGTTGTGTGGCCACTTGAACCCCTGATTGTAAGTGTGTTACATTACATTTTGTTACTCCTGACAAGCTTAACTCCAAACTGACATTTAAGGCTGTGGGTTGATCTCATGAAGAGTCTTTTAAGTTTGAAAATACAGAAAAAGAACCAGTGTGTGTGTGTGTGTGTGTGTGTGTGTGTGCGTGTGTGTACCTTCTTTTTGTGTAATAGCTCTCAGTCTGTCAGGCTCTGTCGGCACATCCATCAATAAGTCAACATTACATCTCTGTGTTAGTCGGTCTCTGCTGATATATTTATAGGGATTTCCTGAGGCTTTCTTTCTGCACATTGGACGTTTCTTTCTGGTGCTTAGTGCTGTCAGGTTCTGCCTAAGTGTTACTGGGTGGCATCTGGCCAAGGCGAACATTATATCTGAGTTATCTGTTGTGACTGTGGACTGTCTGATGACATTTGTCAGTATTTACTCTTCTAGGTGAACAAAGACTTCTTTTCTCTTCCTGACTGTGACTCAGAGTTGACAAGGTCACAGAAAGTTCATCTTCTGTTTGTTGGGAGCATGACCAGGGCTTAGACAGACATGTATAGGCTGTGACAGGTTGTCTTTGTTTACGTTGGACCGATACAGACATTTCCCTGTGCATGTCAAAGGGCAACTTCAGGTGAAGTAGATTTTTTTTTAGCCCCTCTTTGTCTTTCTCATTTTCTCCTCCTGCATTCCCCTGCCTGGTTTTTTCTGCTTCTGTACATTATGTTACAT
The DNA here is from genome assembly GCA_015108495.1 of Heterochromis multidens. Lineage (NCBI taxonomy): Eukaryota > Metazoa > Chordata > Actinopteri > Cichliformes > Cichlidae > Heterochromis > Heterochromis multidens. The sequence continues at coordinate 28,772 of VUQS01034327.1, read as the reverse complement.
TTAATGACAGCTTATTAACTTAATGAAGTTTCTCTACATAACAATCAGAAAGCCAAACCTGACACTGAATGCTTTCTTCAGTCTTGTAACTGGAAATTCGAGTTCTGGACTGATTTAACTGGCATGAAATGCCAAAAAGTCACAAGAATTGAAGACTAAGAATTTTCTGTTGGCTCAGAAGACCCTAAGCTTCTGAAGTTCCTGTAATTTGACTCGAATGTGCTGCAGCTCAGCTTGTTCAACTGGAAAGTGCCACTGAGAAAAAACAGAGGGAAAGTGGAAACAATAAGCTGAGAGATACTAAAATACTTTAAGATTAAGCTTAGTATCACATACAAGGATGTCACAGTACCAGAAATCTGATGGTAGTACCCATTCCATTAAATTTCCAGGACTCTTGAGCAAATTAAGCACCTTTAACACATGTGCACCCAGGTCACTTTTCCATAAACGATGAGATGGCAATCTTACTAGACTGGACCTAGTAACATTTATGTATCGCTTTCAGCACAGCACAAGTGTGAATGCAGCATGACACATACAGTCACATTAACAGATAAGCTTGCACAAGATTACCTGCATACATCTGTCCTGCATCTTGATCTGTTTAGCTCGCTAAAAAGACCAAAAACCTTTAACATATGTTTTGTTTTCCCTTATTCACTTTGATCAGCAATTTCACTCCAGGTTGAAATGTTTCTAAAATACAGTTTTATGGTCACAGAGCCGGTGACAGATCAGATTAACAAAATAGTCAGAGTTTTGTGTTTCTTAAACTGCAGCAGCAGCTCAGTATAGTAGCACACAAAGCAGTTTTCCACCTGCTGCAGATTTTGGTTAGAGTCCCCTCAGCTTGCAGCAGATCTCTAGAGCAGAAGGACTATAGCCAGCTGGTGGAAGTGGAGTTTGTCAGACCATGAGATGAGATACTGCCTTAGACACTGTGGACCACATCATCAGTGATTTGGTCAACCTGCCGGTAGAGAAACAGGAATCAGGAAGTTTGCTGGTTAGCAGTGATAAAATAATATAAATCACAAAATATACTTGGGTGTCCATTCATATACTTGGGTGTCCATTCATATAGGTCTTTCTTTCTATGGGAAACACTGCTGTCTGGCAGTAAAGTAAAAAAAGATCCATCGTATGATGTCCGTGGTTTAAAAAAAGGCCTACATCAGTGACAAAAGACAAGTGAGGACTTCTTAACAAACCAGCAATAATAAAATCTCTTCGGCTTTCTTGCTGCACATCAACTCAGTTTCTGACTATCCACTTGTAGGCAGAGGTCACTTTCACCCCCTCCCTGACTGCACCAGGTTCCCTGCAAAGTCTCATTATCCTTTTATCTCAACATTTATCTGACAAGAGAACGGGGAGGGAGGATCCAGGCCATCTTTAAAGATTAATAAAAGGCAGTAAAAAGAGAAAGAAAGGCCCTAAAAAAAAGAAGTGAGCTTCAAACTAGCAATTCTGTTTAATGTCTGCATGTGATAGGGTTGACAGAATTATTAATCAGGAACTAAAGAAAATTCAGACCTTTGCTCTCAGCTGCCTCACTTAGAGTCTTTAGTTACCACCATTACATAGCAACTGAAGGTCGGGAGGTCTGCCACTAATTGGTTCTACAGGGTTTTGAATAACAATGAGAAGAGCCCAATTATAAAATCACTATGAGACACCACAGAGGAATAAGAGAGAGTGTGTGAGAAACAGAAGGAGGGAGCATAAAAGAGTGAGAGGGAGTGACGAGGGACCTGCTGGACCAGCAATGGGAAAGAGGGACTAGAGAGAAGAAAGACAGAAGTGAAGCTGTTTCATCACTTTTGCTTCCCTTTCCTCAGCAGCACGCTATTAATAAAATTTATAAATCAGCGGTGGCATAAATTTTAATAGAGGGCTGTGGAAAAACAGTCAAGGTCTCTGAAGATAGCTCCACCTCATTTGAAATTCCATTTGCATAAAAGATTCACGTAACACAGGCAGATTTGGAGGGACTCTTTTCTTTTTTATTGTGTGTTCATTTATTAGTAATAGGACCCTTTTTACATGGCGGGATCTGACACGAGCACTTTGGAATATAAATCAGTGTCTTTTTAGAACAAGTGTCTCCTACTTTATTTTTTTTTTGTCTCTCCATGTGTGGTGTGCATGTGTATGTTTTGGTCTGTGCATGCATATGCAATAATTTTTCTTTTTGCAATGTGTATGGGTATGTGCGTGCAGATGTTCTAATGCGTCCACGCTGTGTTGCGTTTTGTGTGTGATGAGACATCAGCAGACAGATTCAGTGGCCACCCGGTGGCTCTGCTCCTCTGAGAGACAAAGGAACAACTGCTCCCTGTATTAGTGCTTTGTCAGGTGGGTGGAGAAGCCGTGTCAGGTGCAACAACATCCCCTCCATTCGACTGACTTTCACACACACCGCTGGGTATAAACTGGCACGCTACCATCTGCTTTGTTTTATGGTGTGTGAGATTTAAGGTTATATGGCTTCATAGCAATAATGGAAATTATGTTTCTGCAGAAAAAACATGGGACATCGAGCAGAATAACATGTGCTACTGCTGTCTTTGATTGTGATTTTATTGATGGCTGTGGAGTGAAGTGGGCACCTGATAAAAGTAGTAACGATTCTCTTATGTTTGTCTGCGGAGACTCTGAGTCTGACTGGGATTATAGTCAGCCTTTAATCAACCTGGAGCAGAGGGCACGTCCTGCTAGCTCACCTCAAACTCTTTACCCCTGATTGTATAAGCAGTATTGACTCAGATTATCAAACAGAGGGTCTCTGCATACACCCAGGCCATTACATTATTTGATTTTAGTGAGACTTCCAAGCACGAAGTCAGATTTAATCAATGAATTGAGTTTAAGCTAAAGAACCCACTCTGCCTTGGATTTTTCCTCTTATTTTGGGTACAGTGGTCAATAAATAGACAATTATTTGTTTATTCTTATTTATGATCTGAATCTTTGGGACTCGAAAGTTAAAGTAATGTGTAATTTCATTTATTTTCTCCTTTTGACCCACTGCATTCCCCTTTCCATAACACAATCTGTGTTAAAGCAAAAAAAATGCATTAAAGATTGTTATATGAGGAAAATAAGGCTTTTCTTAGTTTGCTTTTTTATTCTCAATGTAATACTTATAGTAATTCATAGACTAATGTGCTATAATATAGACTGCATAGTAGTCTATCAGATAAATTGATAATGATCCATAGTTGTTGCTCTGTGTTAGAGCGTAATGAATAATCTGTACTTCTTTGCTGTTTTAAAGCAAAATATAATTCAGGATGTGTATTCAGATCCACAAAAAGCCATAATATGAATTTTCAAATGCACCTGTTGCACCTGTGAGATGCCCGGACCTCTTTAAAAATTTATAAACCTTCCCAAATGTAGTGGCAGCTCCCTCGTTGTCAACTTCCCATTTGTTTTGTCACCTAATTAAGCAATTAATGTCTGCCATTTTGATTGTTTGCTGTTTGCCTTAGTGCCGCCATAATAGCACCGCATTTGTGTTTGCAGGCGGAAAGGATTGTGCTGAATAATGCATGGCACATCACCACGACAGACAGTGTTGCCATTTGAATTATGAACACATCGGGGTGAGACGCTAACTCGCTCTGACTAGCCTGAGGTGAAAAGAGAGAAGAAAGGCGGAAAAAAAAGAGTCTCATCCTCAGCTTTTGCTGCTTCACCTTTATTGGATGTGATGGATGAGAGGAACAGTGGACATCTTGGATATTTTCATGAGCCTTGTTAAAACACTGTGAAACCTGAAGGCTGGCAGCGCTGCCTGAGGAATGTGCTGCTGTCACCTCGCCTCATAAAGCACATAAATGTTTCTGATTTGCAGTCAAATTGGAATTTTTCTCTTTTGATATTTGGTGGAAGTGTGTACTTGTACATGCATGAAAGTGCAAATGATGGGCATAAGGCTTCCAGCCTGCCTCCCTCTTTTTGGCCCTTCTTTTTTCACCTACATAGGGCATCTATACTCTAGCAAAAAACCCAGGATTAGCTGCCTGGAAATCTATTAATATACAAAATAATAGAAGAGTCCAGCGTCGGCGTTATGGATGGGCCTCGGGGGTCCAGGCCCGCCCAATAAAGTCACTGTGCCCCCTCAGCTGAATTCTACTGATATACTTCAGCTGTAAGTTACACTACATACAATTCGATAATGAAAAACTTAAACACCCATATCGCTGATAAGGTATTGCAGTGCGAGCTCAGTTTAATTATTTTGTTAACAGTAGTTTAATGCGTCTGCAGCAATTGTGGTAACCACCATGACTGAGGACACTGAGCAGATGGACCTATGCAGGTCAGACTTCGGGAAGTACCCTTCATATTCTGCACTCACAGTCTCAGTGTGTGGTGTGTTCACTGATCCATTTCTGCACTTAAAGTAAAAACTAAGTAAAATTTTATTTATATGGCACCTTTCGAGACAAAGATCACAAAGTGCTTCACAATGAAAGACCAGAGCTTAGAAGAAATGTGTCTCCTGTTTGTCTCCTGCTTAGCCTCTGCAATCTAACCCAGATATTTTTGCACTTTTATAACTGTGACTACATTTCTCTGAGAGTGTAGTATGTGTGTATGGTTTTAATTATCCATATCGTTAGTGAAAGCACTTTATTTAATTTATTTTTTTTGGAATAGCAAAGTGACTTGAGCCGAATGCCCCCCTGTCAAAGTTGGTTGGTTAAATCTTTAAGACTAAATGTTATTAACATTGAACATGAAACATTGAACATCAAAGGGAACTTTCTAAAATACTTTGTTTTTTATGAACTGTATATATATTTTAGTATACTGTAGATTAGAATCTGAATATTGATTTTTTTTTTTTTTTTTACTTCCACTCAT
>VUQS01034327.1:0-23868 GCA_015108495.1 Heterochromis multidens | reverse complement strand
GACCTGCCTACTGTGGAATGACACATGACCAACAAAAAATGTGTTGTAGATAGGAAAAATGACTTGTGGTCATTGGCGAGTTATTCATACTCTATTTCTATGTACTATTAAAAAATAAATAAATAAAAGCTAAATTTTGGAATAGAAAATCACAAGCTCTGTGCGAGCATGATAGTGGTGTCAGCTTCACTCTGTTTGTTGGTTGGTTGGTCGGTCGCTCTACTAATTTGATCCAGAGGTATCAACAAGCATTGGATGAATTCATTTTCATCATTTATTGTCCCAACTCTTCATGAAGTTAATCCCCTGACATTTCCTGCAAACCTGTTTGGAGTACAATATTAGAGAAAAAATAAAAATAATAAAAGTAAATTAATTCATACTCAGTCCAGTACTTTGTGTGTAGTGATCATTTTCACTCTAGAATGCTGCTGCATACATATGCATAAACTGAACACATTTAGTTAATCTAACAAAAGGTGTTAGCTCAAGTAAACATTCACCTAAGAAAAAAAAAGCCTGTTCTCTGACAAATCCCGTAATAGTACACAGGTGCATTTGCATCTACACATGATTTATACAATGCCCTCTGGCAGGTCATCTAAATCTTTCCCTTGTGCTCGTTCCTAGCTATTCTTTGATAAAGTTTATAGGGATAGAATGGTGTTTGATCTGCGTGTGCTTTGTACTGAGGAAAGTGTTAGTAAGACACTGGGGCGTGCTCTAGGGGCGAATTGGGTTAAAGCGCGGCACACAACCGTCTGTCACCTTGAAGAGAGGCAGGATGTGCAGTTCAAATCTGCAGGGAGCAGATCTGTCACGAGAAAAGCTTGGGCATTTTTCCCCTGGGTGACAGAGGGGGGAGACAAGGGGGCCTGTGGGTGAGAGACAAAATGAGACTGAGAGAGAGAGAGCGAGGAGTAGTGAAAAAAAGAGTGCTGCTAAAGGAATAATGAGAAAGTGTGTGCATGTGCCTGTGCCAAAATCCAGAACTGCCTCTGACAACTTATTAGCACATTAAAGTAAAAAAAAGGGGGGTAACAAAACCAAAACAAAAACTTGCTGAAGCTGATGCAGCTTTTAAGGACATTTTGGCCCTTTTTCTGCAGTGATGCATATCCTAAGCTATGCAAATCAGCCTCACTATTTGCCTAGCTTGAAAAAGCAACTCTATTATTATTAACAGCGAAAGAAAAAAGTCTGACTGGGGGTTATTTTACCTCTCCCAGCGGGACGTCTGCAAATTAACAAAAAGAAAATTGAAAGCAACATTCGCCTCCTCTGTTATTTCTGTATTTTCCATCTCCTTCCCCACATGAGAATGCTGCAGCCTCTAAATTAATTAGCTCTGAATATGTCTTAATGATATTTATACGTTTTAGTGTAATTGTCTAATTGTGCTTTTCTAAAGAAACATATACAGTATGTTTTAGAAGACAAGCTCTTTGCAGCTGGAAATAGGGAAAGAATTTCCCAGCTTATTAAGGATTTTTTTCCCCCTTTTTTTTGATGTTCAGCACATCATTAAGTCCGCTCCCATTGTGATTGTGCCTAACCAGCCTCCTCTCTCCTCCACGCTACTGTTTCTCTGGGGATAGATTCTGCACCAGGCTGTTGGTCAATTAGTCAGTGTGTGTAATTCAAAGGCTGGGAAACGACCAGAGGGAAATGGAGATTATGTATTTTTTGCTCAGTGTATGTGTTTGTTTCAGTGAGGGTGGTGGTGTTGGTGGTAAAGGGCAGGAAACAAAAAAAAAGATTAGGACTTAATAGGTGTTTGGCCCTTGAGGTAATACATCTGGCCTCTTGAAGTATGGGAAATCTCTGACTGTCATATATCAACATGTTTGTACAGAACAATTATACATAAACACATAATAACCAGATAACCAGTGTCATCCTCTTTGTATTTGTACTTATTCTTATTATTCAAATATTATTATTGACTTTAAACATATAAAACTAATACAAACAGTAGCTTCCCACATAAGATAGGGTGCATGAATATGAAATAAATTAATTAAACAGAATAAAATCAAAAGTAATCACAGTCATCAATGTGTAGTAAACACTTCTATCTTTTTGTGCTTTATTTTTTTTTAAGTTATGCTTCTTGAATATAGTGTATTTGATCATTGTGTACATTAATTTGCAGCCATGTGGGTCCTCTCAGGGGGATCTCTGTCACTGACAACCTGCTGGCTGACCTAATCACACTGTTGTTGGTCACCTGTTGCCTCTAAGGATTAAGCAGCTAGCGACATCAGGTATGTAGTAGTGTCTGGGAAATTACATTTACATTTTGCATCTCTTTTTTTCGTGGCTTTGGTGAGCAGTTGAAGACCTCTGTTTGTTCTGATCCTGGGTGTTACGTGCTGTGCCTCTGGCCTGCACAGGGATTTGGAGAAGCAGGCATATGCAAGTCAAGAAAAGTTTGGTCTTGGTTCAAAGATGGCAGCTCTTTCAATAACGTGCCCTGCATTCACTCTCAACCAAAGGAAATCCTGCCTTCACTTGCAGTGCTCACCTGCTCTTTTCATCTGTGCACCATAGATCAATATTGCAAAGCCTATAGCTGCTACCTTCATCCTCTCTCCTCTTTCTCTTGTTATCTGTGCATCCCATCATCCCAAAACACATTCACTTCTTCACCTCCCCCACTGCCTTCTCTATCCCTCCTTTGCGCTTGTGGATATTGCTTTTCTTCTCTCCATCACTCTTGTTTTCTCCACCGCTCCATCTCAATCAAGAATGCAGCAAGTTTTATGAATTCATCAAAAATGATCATGGACAATCCGGGGAGGCATGCAGGGAGGCAACAAGGCGAGACGATGGCAGTCTGAACAGACGGAGGAAAGAGAAAAAGACAGAGGGAGGGGAAAGAGGAGCAAAGTGAGGGGTGGGTGTTGCTGTACTGCTGAATTTTAATGAGTACCACGGGGAATTTCTTCTTCACATTTTTTTTCTTTTCTCCCATTCCATTTTTTTTTCCTAGGATGCACCCATCTACAACACAGCTCCATATCACTGTCTCACAAATAAGCTTTAACACAGCTTTGCTTTGGCCTGGAAAGAGCGTGTCACTGAGTGAGGCTGTCGGCTACGCACTGAGAAAACAGCGAACCAAAAGTTCTAATTGAACTGCCAATTTGTCATGTTTATCTTTGCTGTCTTCCACCAGACACCAAACCGCACATGCGGCAGCCGCCACATCCCCTTCCTGGAAACCGGCACAGATGTAAGCAGTGTTTCTTTCCATGACAGATCTGCTTCTCATTAGTGAATTATTCATTCTTTTCATTAGAGCCTAACAGATAGCATCACAAGCGTCCACACTTTGTATTTCTATTCTTTGTGCCGTTCTCTTGCTGAATTTTTTTTCCCAATTTCTTTCCTTTCTTCCACCACTATGTCCTCGTGGCCTATGGCTCTTCTACACTATCTATGCCTTGTCTCTTTCTCTGTCTCTGCGCTCGCTCTCTCTCTCTCGCTCTCTCTTTCTCTCTCTCTCTGGAAGACTTTATTATGCTTTGCTCCGACAGCAAAGTACACAGATAAAAGATAATTGCCTGGCTTGACTCCTCCATTGATATGAAAATAGGATTTAAATTATTCACAGTGGTTTAAAGGTTAGTTGAAGGTTATTACTGGCAGATAGAAGTAGAAAAGAACAGAGTAAGACAAAAAAAAAACAAAAAAAAAAAAACTTGTGTGTTGCAAGCTGTGGCCGGAAGGTGAGGTGCTTTTCTGAAAGGCTCATTTGCAATGCATGCAGTGGAGACATCTTGCGAACAAACCACAAAAGCCTCTCAGGGGGATTTGAACATGGTGGTGGAAGTCAGCTATTAAGCAGCAAATTAAGGGTGGCTTCTCCACAGAAAAACATTGTCAGTTGTAAATAAGGCTGTATCCAATCCTTGCTCATGCTCTAATCCTCTTCATTCGTCTCCTGTCTAGCCTTGCATAGTATTTCATTCTTCATGCAAAGCCATCACTGCACGTTAGGTAATACACTGCTCCTTTCTTATGAAGACAGAAAAAGTGTTGGGTTTAAATCGGGGCCAGTTCTGTTGGGAGACTGGCTTGTTTTGCACTGGACATGATAGACTCAGGAGGGGGTGAGGCAGAATTACCTGTTCTGTTGTTGTTGCCAGCCTCCCTCAGGACACGTTCACTGATCAAAGCAGGGGTTTGTGGGATAAATAGAAGAGGGGAGAGGTTATGAGGAGTCCCTTTTCTGCGCCCATTGTATTACATCTTCAATGGCTTGTGTGTCTGAAGGGCTTTGTGATGCCTGCAGACAGGATTCAGACATTTCTTACATGGGAAGGCTGCAGTAGGTGGTCTGTAAACAAAACAACACTGCCATCATCCACAGGTTTGGCTGCCAGTAACTGTCTACTTCCATCTTCCAGCTATTAGACTCCATATTGGCTTTGACGGTTGAAGAAAAAATCAAATAAAGGAACAATTCTTTTTTTTTTGTGTAACCACTGCAGTTAGCTTGTTTGTATTATACACAGCTTTCTTAATTTCAAGATTGAATTAATTTAGATTTTCTTTTTATATCACAAATCTGAAAACACTGATTTTATTTTTGCAGCTTGACCTTGTTTCTCTTTCTAAAAATGTTGCCTATTTACACATACAGCAAATATTGAGGAACTGTCTGATTTGTTATCATGTTTGTGCACACCTGAGTGCAGTAGTCACCATCTTTTAGCTCCGCTTTTGTTCTCTGCTAGCTCCAAAGCTGCTAAATGTTCCACTGTACTCACTAGGTACTCACTAACTTTGTTATCTTGGGGTGGAGAAGTAATGTACACTGAGTTTATCTGAGGAACATATCTGCCTCTGTGGCTGATCAGAACAGGGTGAGTTGACAGATAACAGATGTAGGCTGGGAAACAAAGAACACAAAGAACAAACTGTCTAAACTGAGCTAAAGAGAACCACTGGGTGATCATTGGGTTGTTGCTACGACTAACAACTTGTACAATACACATAGCCATGTGATTTAAGTTTTTTACATATGAGCTTTTGGCATCAAATCATCTCATGAAATTTTAATTTGGCAACAAATTATTTTTACATTTTTTCCTGATTAAATGTTACTAATTGTTACTAAGATTAATATGAAATAACTGTGAGTCTACTGAGGTTTGCTCCTGTCTGAGTGACGTAAATTTTGTCATCAGACAGTTTGCGTGAGAGTTTGTGCAGATGTCCGTGTGCCTACCTGTTTTTTTGTGACCACGCATACTCGTCCACGAGAATTCACAACACAGTGGACCAACTACCCACAAGCCCCAGCCCGTGGACTTCAAGCGGACTTCAAAGAAGTATAACAGGAATGACTACTCGGCTGTCGGGTCTCCAGCTGTCTGCAGTGGAGTATAATCAAGGCCTAAGGCTAAAAGTAGCTCCAGAGTCTGTCATATCAAGTAAACCACGAGAGTATGCCAATGTTGGAAAAGGTAAAGCCTTCAATCAGCAAACCTCACCAATAAATTGAAGCAGTCCAGTAACACTAGAGATCAAGGTTTGCATAACTATCTGCTATTTGGTCAGTGCAGTTTAGCAGCATTGAGCTTGGAGTATCTCAATGGTTCATCAACTTAATCTCACTCTAGAGTCTGAACTTATTTTCTGATCATCTGAAAGAATCTTACATAACACTTTAAAACTTTCAAAATTAATATGTTATTTCCTTTCATGTGTAAGACAAACAGAGTTATCATTATTACACATTTTTTTAAAAACTGACAAAACAAACAAGGTCATGCTTGCCCCTTTTCTGTGCTCGGGAGGTCTACTGAAAAACAAGTTGCTCAGAGAACAAACTGATACAAGCTTTTCCTGCCATTTAGGTGGACTCCTGGTAGTAAGATAATTTTATTGGTAATTATTGTCCCACCAAGAGAGAACTCTTTTTGCAGTGAGTCAGCATTACAACATAAAATAAAAATATAATTAAAACACAATGAGACAGTTGAAGACACTGAAAGTGCTGGTGCTACAACGCAAAGCATATAAGACAAAGAAAAGAAAAACAAAATAGATAAAATGAAAACAGATAAAGTGCTCAGCTGTGCATGGAACCATGTGACAGTTTGAGGAGGATTACGAATACTTGCTGAATTATCTTAACTGCTCATGGGATCAATGAAAACTTAATCTCCAGAAACTTGTCAAATTGCTTAAAAATAGAGTAGTCTGTATTTCCTATAATGGATTTAGCTTTTTGTATTTGTCTGCTAAAACTGTCTGAAAGAAAGGGTGGGGACACGTGAGTTATTTTTATGATTTGAGAGTTAAATGTGCAATTATTTTTCTAGTGATCTTGTGTGGTAATTGTTAATTATAGTTGCATTTATAACCAAGATATCCCAGGGAGAGCATTTTGCATGGCAGTTTCTATAAAGAACACATGGCTCCATGTCTCTTGTCATTTTAGATTTCATATTAAATTTTTTTTTCCATTTCACTCTCCTCTGCGAGCCAAATTTATTTTAACTTAAAATGAAAAAAGTGAAGGTCTCTTCTCGTGACTCCCACACTCCAGGGAGCCTATTGATTACCTGAAGCCAATCACTTGATAGCAGTCTATTCTCAGAGAGCAGCCAAGCACCATTTTCCCTCTTATAACTTTAATTAGTGATACAACCCGTGAGCACTAATCTATGCGTCCCCTCTCTGATATTTCTCAGATGTGCACCGCTTTGATTTCTCTGACCCAACAAGGAGCATTGAGATTGGAGTGCGCTGCAGGAATGCTAATATGTTCTTGAAAAGGGAGATGCTGTCAGCCTGTTGGCAGACAAGAAAAGATCAAGCAAGACTTTCTTCTCTCCATATTCACACCTGTACACATCATCCCTTTCAAATAAATTCCAATTTATTGCCAATGCTGAAAAAAAGCTCAGTTTAATACCCAAATGTTGGCAGGTGAAGAGTATGCAAAGAGGCAATAATACAGAAGCGGATCCGAATAAGGTCCTGGAAAGCCATCCTGAACTATCTTAACAGGATGAGGTGAAAAAAGTGAGGCATAACCATCAGTCTGCATGAACCTGGACAAGGTGCTGCGTGTTTTTTTCACATTGCATTATATGTTGGTGTTTCCTGGAATGTTTTCCAGTAAAATAAAAATAAAAAATTAGAAACGGGCACAGTGTTGATGGATTTTTATCTTGCTTAAAACACTTTGGCAGTTCACTGATGGATGGGTGTTTCTTACTCTGTTTCCTTCCATCTGCAGTCCCCCTGCCACAGCCTTGCAGCTTCATTCGGGAACTCTCAGTAATCAGCTGTAGAGTAGAGCTCCTGAATAAATCAATCAGTGATGTATGACTAAAGCGAAGGTAAGGCTGCCTGGGCATCCCTTTGATGAGGCCAGATTTGTGTATCAGTCATAAGCCAGTGCCACTACCTAGCACACTTCAAACAGGCTTAGTGCTAAGCCAATTAGCATGACTTTCCATGGTGTTGATCTGCCTGTGACATGGAGCAGACTGGGCTTAATTGCGTTTTGCCACTAATGCTAATTTATAATAGCCTCTAGGAAAGCTGAGCCCTGAGGTAAACAAAGCAACAGGGCTAATGTGTTGTTAGTGCCGTCTCCATGCACCAGCTGAACTACTGCTTATCTGCTTACAGCGAGCAGCACGGAGTGACACAGCTTCAAGCTATGCACTGGTTTTTCTTTTTCCCAAAATAAATGTAAATCTGTCACTGTTACTGTACAGCTACAGTATCTTGTTTAATATTTATTACTGCCTCCTGATTAATCTCTTACGTGGATCCCGTTGATGACAGCTGGAAAATTACTCAGATGACGTTCAAGAATGTCATCTCACTCAGCAGGGACAGCTTCAGCCATTGTGAAGCTGTTACCATTTAACACCTCTGGTAGAGGAAGGCTGTCATCACCTGCTGTAAGAAAATCCTTCCTCAAGAAGGATATGTGTAAAAACACTATTGTCTTACATATCACTTTGTACAGCAACCTTCTACTGGTAGGAACTCCATCAGTGGACATATTCAGTCATTAGCTTTGTCCCATGCCACTCCTACAGAGTTTTCTCGGTGGCTGTGGCTCACATGGTAGCGCACTGGTTGTCTACCACTCAGAATGTTGGGGATCAATTCCTCTGATCTGCACATCAATGTATCCTTAGACAAGATACTGAGTCCTGAGTTACATGAGTGTGACTGGGTGAATGAGACTTATAGTAAGAAGTGCTTTGAGTGCTTAACTTCAGTAGAGAGGTGCTATATAAGTACCAGTCCATTTGTCATGTGTTATAGTTGTTTATGTTTTCAAAAAACTTTCAGCATGAAGACTGCAATTTAAACACTCACCGTGTTACTTCAGTGGTGTGCAAAAGTCTTGGGCCCCATGCTCATTGGTTTATATTTTGATAGGAAAATGGGAAATCAGTGCAGCAATTTATTGAAACGTGCAAGTATACACGGAAATACTGTATATAAGGAAAAAACAGAGTTTGTACAATTCTAACAAGCTTCAAAGTCAATATTTGGAATGACCACCTTTATTTTTCAAGCTTTCTTGTAATTTCTTTAAGTAGTTTTCAGGACTAGTTCTCCAGGCTTCTTGAAGGACATTCAAAGCTCTTCTTTGGATGTTTGCTGCCTTTTGTTCTGTTCTCTGTCAAGATGATTCCACACTGCTTCAATAATGTTGAGGTCCGGGCTCTGGGGAGGCCAATCAATGACTGATAGTGTTCCATTGTGTGTTTTTCTATCCACGTATGCTTTTACTGCACTGGCAGTGTGTTTGGGATCATTGTCATGCTGAAAAATTAAGCTGTTGCCAATCAGAGTCTTTCCAGATGGTATTGCATGGTGGATCAAAATCTAATGGTACTTTTCTGTGTTCATAATTCAATCAGTTTTGAAAAGATCTCCAACACCACTGGCTGAAATGCAGCTCCAAACCATGACAGAGCCTCCACCGTGTTTTACAGATGGCTGTAGACACTCACTGTTGTACCTCTCTTCTGACCTTCTCCATATATACTGATGACAATTTGATCCAAAAATTTTGAATTTGGATTCGTCACTCCATCAGACCTGCTGTCACAGATTTTCAGTCCAGCTCTTGTGTAATTTGGCATACCTCAGCCTTTTCTCCGTTCCCTTCCTTAAGAATGGCTTCTTGACAGCCACCCTTCCACTGAGACCATTTCTGATAAGGCTTCAGCGAACAGTAGATGGATCAATTGCAAGTTCACATACATCGCTCTGACCTTTCAAGGTGCGTTTTTTGCTTGATTCATAGGTCAAAAAACAAACAAACTAAAAACATTTCTCTGAAAATTGTCAGGTACAAGGACTGGAATAAAACTGAGTGAAAAGTAGCCAACGTCCAAAGAAAAACTTTGAAAGACCTTCAGAAAGAAATTCTGAAGAAGAAATTCTGAAATACAAATACAAAAATTAATACCCAGGGAGGAAAATTGGGAGTGTCACCACCTCCCATCCATCTAATCAATTTAAAACAATCTCCAATGAGCACGTCACACTTTTATTTTAGAGCATGATTTGACACAGTTTCTTTCTGCAGCTCACTGAACTAAAGATAAAAGTCAATTAAAACTGCATCCAGAGCTGGCTTTCCTGTGTAGCAGCTAACCCTCCCATGAGCCTCATCTCCTATCAGTATGTGTGTGTGCGTGTATGTGTGTAGGCGCGCCGACACGAGAATGTCAGTCATTATGGCGTGTTTGGGTTATGACAGGGTACTCACACGCCACATGAGGGTGACGGTGTCTGAGAGCTATGCGGGGACACAGTATGTTATCTCCTGCTGACGTCTCAGGGCAGGGGCCACTGGTGACAAGAAAACAGAGAGGGAAAAGGGGCAATATCCTTTCATAAAAAGAAAACTCTGTGGCTGTAAGATTTTACACATTGAATCCATTCCTTGGTAAATTTTTCGCAGAGCTGTCATGTGAAAGCAAACATGACAACTGCGTTGCTGTGTCTGCAAAGTTAGTTTTCAGCTAAAAATGTATGATTCACTTTCACTGACGTGATGGAAAATAAAGATCTGAATTCTGAAGCAGGGCAGATAAATGATTATCCACTTACATCATTAGATTCTTCTCTGCTGCTGCTCATTAAAAGGTAACAGGAAACAAATGTCACTATGAGAAGAAAAGGTAATAAGCTAGAAATCAAATAACAAGGAAAATGTAGAACCAAAGTGAAAGTGAGAGAAAGGAAACAGGAACCGATGGTTGATGAGATATTTTAATGCTTTCTCTCAGACGTCCCTTGATGGACTCGATAAGGCAGCAAAAACATAAAACAATATCTAAAGACTGAGAGGTAAAATGGTAAATGTTGGCTCTGGAGGATGAAATAACCATCAGTGATAAAACTTTCTGTGTCTGATCTTTCCTTTAAATGTATTTTCTCCATAGTATTATAATAGTTTACAATAAATAACTTACTCAGTGGCACATGTTTTTCAGATCATTCAGTTTCTGTTTCAAACAGATCATATTTGTTGGCAGGAAATGTAGAGCAGCCCTGCAGAGGGTCCAAAAATTAAATACCTGTGAATATATATCAGGTGTGAACCACTTTAAACAATGGAGTCCACACTTGTGCGCTCAAAGACATTTTTTAAACCCCAAGAAACATTGGTGTGAATAAGAGTCTCTCTCTTCGTGACTTGTTCAGCTGTCATGTTGCATTATTCACTGTTACATGTGAGTTCCAGATGCTGCACAGCTGTAACAGAAATGAGGCTGAGAACAATAAACAACAAACAGCATGTTCCTGTGAGTCCATTAGGGGCAGTTTGATAATGCTCATTATGGCTCCTGTTGACAAACCGTGAATGATTTGGGAACAAACTGTATCAGTATAAACAGACCAGTCCTATAAAATGCAAAAGTTTAGCCTGGTCAACATGTATGACCAGATGAAACCCTCCTGAACCACACCCACTCCCTGCAGATTTCAGGATCACGTCTGAGGGCAGAAATAGGTGTGGAAACACATTTAAAAAGGTCCGAAAATAAAACTTAATAATCTTAAAACTAACACCACAACCAGCTCAGTCCACCTGCCGGCAGTTTAAGCTCCACCATCACCGAGGACAGCTGGAGACTCTGCTACTTGTCGTCTCCAACATTGCTCCATTTGAATTTCTCCTTAAACTCGGCGTGCTTCTGCCGCAGGATTTCCGTCTGTTTCTTAAAACCGTTGACCCTGAAAAACCGCACATGAAATGCCATCAGAAAACCAAACATACCATCAGAGAGAAGGGAAAAAAAGGAATCTGAAGGAGCTCCTGCACTCACCTCGCCCTCTCTTTGGCTTCATTGTAAATTTCCATGATGACCCGGTCTTTCTCATCCATGAAGTTATTGTGAACTTCTTCCAGTTTCCTGACAGCGTTGGAAGGAGAGAGACAATTCTCTTTGAGAGAGCTTAACCTAAAAACTCAGTGCTCAGCAGGCGCTCTGTATGCTCGGTTTTATTTATGGGTTTGTACAGCTGTTAGAGCTGCTCCTCACATCGCAAAGAAGTGAATCTAAACAAACAAAAGTGGCACCAAGTCAGTGTGTGAAAGCAAACCCAAGGCCACAAGTTGTGAGGTTATGCCAACACACATGGCACTGAGACACGTCCGCAACATTCCTCATTCATCTGGACTTGAATGAGCAGCAAATAAAAGGACACAGTTTGGATGGACTGCAGGACAGGATGTGAGCAAGAGGAAGTTTACCAAATACACACTACTTTCTTTCTAACATTTACAGTTCTGAATGTTTTCTGTATTAAATCAGCTTTTCTGACATTACAAAGTGCTGAATGCTCAGGAGGTATCATATGTGAGGTTTTTACTTGAAGAGGACAGTGTGGGCTCCTATGCTGAGCATCATAGCGACGACGCAGTACACCACCAGGCGGAAGTTCCTCCTCCTCTTCTTCTGCTGCTCCTCGGCCATCGTCTCCGGAGCATGAGACTGACGAAACTGCTCCCAGTAACGGATGTTCTCATAGGCGTCCATACTGATGCAAAAGATGTCAAAGATTGATCGTGATTAGTGACATCAGAAATAGCACTCAGGGTAATACAACTCACAAATGTAATCAGATTCCAGTTTTGTTGGAATAATTAAGGTTTCTCGTTTGTTTTTCAGTTACACAAATCCATTAGCCAAAGTCAAAGTTAACTTTATTGTCATCTCAGCCATATACAAGTATACATCCATCCATTTTCTTCCGCTTATCCAATTCAGGGTTGCGGAAGGGCTGGAGCCTATCCCAGCTGTCATAGGGTGAGAGATGGGGTACACGTGACTAACACACAACCATTCACACTCACACCTATGGTCAATTTAGAGTCACCAATTAACCTAACACATGCTGGTAAAATTAAACTATACAGTTAATCTGTAACATACTATTCCCCCAGGGACCTACAGAGAGTGTAGAATGATGCTTGAATCGACCAAACATGTCCTGACTGTATGGACAGTACTGTGTAAGATAAAAATTACGTGTGCTACACAGTTGAAAAATGTGCAATAAAGAAGAAACATGAGTTTAACCTAAAAATAGAGTGTCTGAAAACAGTGTCTGAACAGTGTCCCTGGATATGTTTATATGCTACTTTTACACGCTATTAACTTTTATCTCCTGTCTTTTGTCCTTGTCTCTCTATATTCTCCTCTCCACCCTCTTCAGGTAGCAGTAGATGGCTGCCCCTCCCTGAGATCGGTTCTGTTGGAGGTCTCTTCCACTTTCATCAAGTGCTGCTCATTTGGGATTGTTTGATCATTGTGTGCTGTCTCTAATATTGCAGGGGCTTTACCTTACAATACTGGTGCTTTAAGATGACTGTTGCTCTGGCCTGGCACTACATAAATAAATTTGAACTTTTCAGACATGCACTCCAGGCTTGAACCTTTTCAGGTATTACCCGGCAAAACTGTACATGAGAACATCAATGATTGTAGCAGCTGCATCTGACATTAAACAGCCTTTACCCTGGATGCTCCTCAGTATAGTCTGTGTGATGTCCTATTGAGCCCATGAAAGAAAATTGATTGAACACATCTGATGCTGACAATCTTCTGTTTTACTGTGACACATGTTAGAAACAGCTATACTCCAAACACTGGAGTTTATGTGTGAAATTTGCTGCTTTTAAAGAAGAAGTTCTGTTTACATAAAACTAATAAGGAGGGACACCCTAATGGATATGGGTAAATCCTCACCTGGCTCTGTAACTGGGGTCCCTGGAGGTAGATCTGAAGGCCTGACCCCCACCGTACGGCTGTTGGATTTTGAAGTCGTAATCCTTCCTGCTCAGCTCTTTGCTCAGCACCCTGTAGGCCTCGTTCAGCTGCACAAACTGGCTGTGCAGCGCCGGGTTTGACGGGTCGCTGTCTGGGTGCAGCTGCACGATAAGTGGGACAGAGTCAGTGATAAAGTCTCCTCATGAAGCCAACAATGAAGGAAGAAAGGCTCTGGTGCAGGTCAAGTATACATCTATTAACACAGAACAATTTTCTTACTTTTTATGACAAATAGATGTTTGGTTTACACTTTAAGCTAAGCTTCTTTCTTACCCTTTAATGAGGCCAGAGCCACAAAGTAAACACACATCCATCCTTATTTAAACTGGGAGCCACAACATGAAAACAAACAGTGAGGAAGCCCACTGTGGGAACAGTTAGCAAGTACAAACTGTGCTGTGAAAGGCTGCCCTCATGTGGCCACACATTTTATTTAAATCCAAATGGGGACAATACCTTCTTGGATTTGTCAAAAAATGCATTTTTTATTTCCTCCAATGTGGCATCAGATTTGACTCCCAGGAGGTCGTAGTAGGTTGCAGCTTTTCTGCGGTGAGAAAGCAAAGAACTCAAAACCAAGCAGGCACTCAGACCTGTTTAATTACAGAGTACACAAACACAATCACCTCTCAACAACTTTGGTTAAAACTTAACACACATTTACTTCGTCTACCTGTGCGCATAGCTCTGGGAGAACAGCCGCAGTCCACTCTTGCAGCACCAAAAACAACTTTGGCACAGACGCAGCTGAGCCTCCAACTGCATGATGGGAAATTTCTCTGGTTCCACACAGAGGACCTGTGAAGAGAGGACAGATGTAATACTGCAAAGAACCAAGCCAAGACATTAAGTACTAAGTGGGCAGGCTCCAGATACAAAATTTTAATATCTTTAGGTTATAAATGTATATTTAGAAGAAGGAAATAATCCCGGGTTTTATTTCTTAAAGGAGAAATTTATAAATGGAGCTCAATAAACAAATTGGTTTCGTAGTGTGGTGGATTATACCTTCACCTAGCACACAAAAGCTCAGCTTGAGACCAGGAGGAGACACAAATCCGTTGGGGGTTGCAGCAGGAAAGGTAAAAATCTGCCAAATCAAACATGCGGAGCTACCCACTGTGGCGACCCCTTTGTGAATAAGGGAGAAGCCAAAAGAAGCTTCTAAGGAACAAATTTTTGTACTTGTAAGTTTCAACAGTCATGTAAACATAACAAAAATCAGCATTTTATTACTTTTCTTTTTAAAAATCAAACATATCCAAAGAATCAACATTATGACAAAACAACATCACACTAGTTCTTCAGTATCAACAGCGGTTGACAGTAAGCCACAGAATCAATGATTTATTTCTAAATCTCCACCTGTAACTGGCCCTGACCATATGATTGACATAATATATCAGTAATAAAATGTTGTGAGATGTCCTAGATCAACTGAGGGTGGAGTGCTAGTGTTGCCAGGACAAAAACAATCAAGGAAAAGTGGCTTTTGTTTATTATGTAGCACAACATTCAAAGCAAGTTTGAAATCCAAAGAGAAACGTATTGTTTTCCAGCGCTTTTCAATAAAATGTTCTGAAAACTCCTATTTCTTCACCTTTGTCATCTTACTTTTGTTTTTATATAGATTTATTTATTTTTTATTAAGTTTAATAAATAAATCGCCTCGCCTTCTTTTAAATTTACCCCGTTTGTAAGAGACTAATTAAATTACTTGGTAAAGATGCTTACTGTCACTTACGTGACTTTATAGTTAAAACAGGATTATGGCACATGGTGAATGTCTCTATGAAATAACTGTGAAGCCTAGAAATGTGCAAGGGACACCCATAACATATCATATTACCTGGATTTGTTCAACAGAGTTATGCTACAAGGTGCAAAAGGCTTCTGGTTGCAAGATGTTTGCAAAGGTGGTACCCTGTACCTCTCTGCTGATGGTAGCATTCACCATGAAGAGGGTGTGACCCATCAATGAAGAGGTCTCCTTCCTTTCCTACCACCTAGGACTCCCAAAGTTGCATCATACTATGTTGTTGCTGACCTGCAATCTTACCGCCAATGTTTACAATCCCATTGAGTTTGTTCTTATTAATATAAAGTATAACGTGTCATAATTACTGTTGTTGACCCAACCATTTACCCTGAAAAAGACTGATTAAATGAAAGATTGAAATTAAAAATGCCCTGCAAACCAGAGTCACTACAGTTTTGTCTATTAGTTTTTATTTTGTTCCTGCTGTTAAAAACATTTTTAATTTTGTTTTAGGTTTTATTAGCCTGCACCTTAGTTTTATCTTATATGAGTGGTATTTGTCAGGGGGAACATTTAAGAAGTCCTTTAGAGGTCCCAGGCTTAATAAATATCTCATTTGATTTAAGTTTAGTTGGTTTTCTTCTTTGTTTTGGTGTCTGGTTTAGTTTTAGTTAATTATAATAAGTTAGCTGCAAACTGTCTTGTTTTCTCTGATTTTACCTTTCACTGCCTTCCCATTTAAAATGTTGACGTCAGCATCTGTCCCCTCATCTGTGGACACGTGACTGAGGACCAAAACAAAGGACAAGGTGAGTGACATGTTTTCAAAGGACTAAACAACCAAAACAGCGGACCACTGGACACCTTTCACAATCAGCTGAAACATGAAACACAGCCTGTCTGTCACTTTGACTCTCTTTAGTTACACCAGCAGCAGCTGCTACAGTGACAGCTGGCTTTACACACCAGTTATTCCGTGTAATAATCATATCAGAGCGGGAAAAAGCGGACTAACCTGGATCATGAGTTTCAGCAGAAACACTTTGTTCCACTATCAGAGACGTGCTAATGCTAGCCGGCGTTAGCTCTAAACTGTCAAACTTCGTCGCTGTCAGCTTGTTAAAAACTGTTTAACTCGAAGCGTTTTATTAAATACAGAAAATCAAATAAGAAGTGGTGTAAAAGTAGAGCTGATTAAAGGAGGACAGGTGACATACCAGTGGAGCACAGTTTCATAACATCGCAGAAGCGCGGCGCGTCGAGCCAACGGCAGTTAAACCGAAAGTCTACAAAATAAGAGCGTGGACCTTCAAAATAAAACCACCATTCTTTATTATTATTATTATTATTTATTATCATAAAAAACAAAGACAGGACACGACTGTATTTTTAGTCTTCAACACAGTCAGCCTCAGAAGCCATTTGTGCACCTGTTTATTGAGACTAGGGTGACTAAGATCCCATTCATCTCCATCCATCCATCCATCCACTTTTTGCTGGGGGGAGCAGGCTAAGCAGAGGAGCCCAGACCTACCTCTCCCCAGCCACCTCCTCCAGCTCATCTGAGGGAACACCAGCTGAGAGGTGTTATCTCTCCAGCATGTGCTGGGCCTACCCCGGGGCCAACATGAAAAAATAATGCATTACAGGTTGGGCAGTAAGAATGTCAATCATAGGGATTTAAAAAAAATCAATTTTCCAGAATTCTTATAGTCAGATAGATAGATAGATAGATAGAGAGATAGATAGATACTTTATCGATCCCAGGAGAAATTCCAGATTCCCAGCAGCTCCCATAAACATATGACACAGAAAGCAGATTGGCTACACCAAGCTGTAACCAAGTATAAAATATACAAAAAAAAAAAAAAAATAGATATAGAAACATATGTTACAAGAGATGCGCAATGTTAGTCTAGCCTCCTATCTACAGAAACAATAAATAAATAGCTGTTGAGCAATGGTAAACTATCCACCAAAATAAATACCTATATAAATAAGTAAATAATTTTAGTGCAATGACAGTCTAACCACCAGAATTGTCCAGGCTTTGCAGGCACTCTAGTATGAAAAACGATGTGCATTGTCTCTCAGTCTTAAGGCAGACATTGGCTACCCATAAGTCCACAGTTGCTTTTGCTTGTCGGCAGAAATTAACTGTCCTTGAGTATATACATGGGCAAGGTTGTGAAGGGGCATTGTTATGCCCAGTAGTCCACCTCACCCGAGGTGGACAAAAGGACTTGGAACAAAGGACTTCCTTAGCCTGTCGGTAGATCATGTCAGTGACAAGAGTCTGCCACTGAACCGGCTTCTCTGCTTGGTAAAGACAGGGTGCAGTGGGTGTTGATCATTGTCTATAATGGACAGCAGCTTGTTCAGGGTCCTTTTCTCTGCCACTGATGTAAAGGACTCCAGCTCTGTGCCAGCCACTGAGCCAGCTTTCCTCACCAGCTTGTCCAGTCTGTTGGCATCTCTCTTCCTGATGCTACCTCCCCAGCACACCACCGCATGGAAGAGGACACTGGCAATGGCTGACTGGTAGAACATGAGCAGGAGTTTGCTGCAGATGCTGAAGGACCCCAGTTTCCTCAGGAAGTAGAGTCGGCTCTGACCCTTCTTGTAGAGTGCATCTGTGTTCTCTGACCAGTCCAGTTTGTTGTTCAGGTGAAGTCCCAGGTACCTGTAGGTGCTGACAACTTCCACATCATTACCACCAAGTGATAAAGATAGTGGCCTGGCCCTGCGGAAGTCCACCACCATCTCTTTTGTCTTGGAGATGTTCAGCTGCAGATGGTTAAGCTTACATCAGTTCACAAAGTCCTCAACCAGGCTCCTATACTCTCCCTCCTGTACATCCCTGATACATCCAACTATTGCTGTGTCATCAGAAAATTTCTGCATGTGAAATGTTGCAGAGTTGAAGCTGAAGTTGGCCGTGTACAGGGTGAACAGAACAGGAGAGAACACCGTCCCCTGCGGTGCGCCAGTGCTGCTGACCACAGTCTGGGAGGAGCCATCCCTCAGCCTCACAAACTGTGGTCTCCCAGTGAGGTAGTCCGTTATCCAGGATACCAGGAGTGAGTCCACCCCCATCTACAACAGCTTGTCTCTCAGTAGTAGGGGTTGTATGGTGTTGAATGCGCTGGTGAAATGGCACTGGTCTGGAACTTGATTAATATAGCCACTGAATCTGAATATACCGAATTTTCTTCTTTCCCCTTCTCCTATTCTATTTGGCATTTGTAGCATGAATATCTGAGAAGTATGAGAACTCTAAACTGGACTCAAAATGTATTCTTTTTATTACAGTGAAAACTCAGCCTCGACGAATGTCCCCCAAATCCCATCAACTTTACATTAAAAAAACATGTGCATATAAAAGAAGATTTTCCTGAGGAAGCTTTCAAAATATTACAGTAGTTTTTTGTCAGACATCCACTCCTTTCCATTATTATGGCAGTAATGCACTGGCTTCATGTCTAAAAGAGCACACCAGTCACTTAAATAACAATAGTTATGACAATTTTACTTGGTTGGACCAAGTACTTAATAATAATGAATTTAAAATTACTTTAATCATGGTATGAGTCTGAACTGCATGCAGTGGATAAACAGACATGAGTAAGATTCTGATCAAAATGACTTCATCTGTTTGATTTTATAAATTAGATGGCAGTTATTTGCAAACCTTTGTCAATCTGTCTGAGATTGATTACAGTCGGTCCCAATCTAACTGAGCTGATTTCTAAAGAGGCTCCACCAGATGACCTGTGCAACTGCCTTGCAATTGAAAGTGGTTGCCCAGAGGTTGAAAGTGCAGAACCCTCAAACTCTGGGCGACCAGTTGATCACCACAACTACCTGTAAGTGGTCCCTGACAATAAAAAATTAAATGCAATCACTCTGCAACCGCTGTTTTTTCCTGGTCGCACAGAGGTTGCCGTCCTGTTTTTATTCTAGTGTGACTGATGATACCGTTATTAAAGAGAGAGAGAGAGAGCAGAGAGACAGTACTGCAAGAGAGTGCAGGCAATGTGGGCAGAAAGTGGGAGGGAAGGAGGGATAAGCAGAGGG
The DNA here is from genome assembly GCA_015108495.1 of Heterochromis multidens. NCBI lineage: Eukaryota > Metazoa > Chordata > Actinopteri > Cichliformes > Cichlidae > Heterochromis > Heterochromis multidens. The sequence continues at coordinate 4,686 of VUQS01034327.1, read as the reverse complement.
GGTAGAGTCAAATCAAAAACAGGCATTCATAAAAGACTTAGTGAAAGAAAGAAAAGAAAAGTCAGTTTTATTATTGGGGTTTTAGCTAAAGTCCTCTGATGCCTGCATTGCTGGCAAGTGTTGGATTTTTGCCCCTGCAAGAATATTTTGGCATGTCAGTAGGCACCTTTGTGCATCATAACAAAACACACTTAAAAATGAAAGAGGACAGAGGAAAGGAGGGCAGCAGAGAAGAAGAGAGAAAGTGAGGAGGGTTGGATGAAAGACGTGGGAGAGAAGAAAGGATTTAGATGATACACTGACTAGTGAGACTGCAATCCAGGGATACACAGCCATTTTTAAAAAAAATGAAATCCGTAAGTGTCTTTACTTTGAGAGAGGCACTGAAGACAAGTCCACCTCCCTCAGCACAATTCAGATACTTCACACCTACAAACATCCACATGTATGAATCATATCTGTTGTTTATAATTTAATTCGGACTCACTGAGAACTTTATTAGGAATCCCTGAGTAACACTGGGCAGGGCTTCCCTCATAAAAGAGCCTCTGGGCTTGAGGCCATGGATTTCACAAGATGTTGAAAAGATTCCTTTGAGCTTATGCTCAGTGATGATATGATTGCATCACATATTTTTTGCAAATACATATTGTGGATTCATGCTGTTGACACAAATTTCTGGTGTTTTACTGTAGCAGAGATCAACATTCATCTTTTTCTTGTCCACAACTTTCTATTTCTTATGAGTCTGTCCACACTGCAGCCTCAGATTTCTGTTCTTGACTGAGAGGAATGGAGCATGACATAGTCGTCTGCTGTTGTAGCCCACCTGAGGATATCAATAATCTCAGTAATGGGTGTTCATCCCAGCCATAAGCCTTCTTAGAAATCAGAGAAAGAAGGAAAAGTATTCCTTTTATCAAATTGATTGGTGTCAGTCAATTGCTATTACATAGCACCACATGTGAAATAAGAGGCTTCTTTTTAAGCAAGATCATTTGTTCATGAAGGCAAGATTATTGCATTCAGAAAAATTCTGACGATTATGTTGCTCCACTGCCAGTAAAGTTGCATGCCATAACTATCAAAACAAGTATAGAAAAATATTAAGTCTTAAAAATGATGATAAAGACATTCAGTATTTGATGACAGTAATCTAATTGTTTCTACTCATCTTCCTGTCTGAGTCAGGGCTGTTTCTCTCTTTGCTTCAGTGATATGAATATTGAATGCTTTTTCTCTGTGGGTCTCCATTTTGGTGTATAAGGACTATAATTCCCTATTGACAGAGTCTGCAAAGGTAGAAGCCATTAGCAGTCTTGCTGTGCACTCAGTGTGTATATTTGTGTGTGTTCCTGAGAGTTGAAGGTCAGGAAAAGGGGAGGCAAACACCATCACACTTGTCAATCAGAACACGACAGAAGAGGGGAGAGAGACGAATGTGGCTGAGACACAGAGAGGACGTGATGTTCTGATAACTTTTGAAAAAATGGAGAGAGAAAAAGGGGGAAAGGAGAGAATACACCAAACAGAGTTAAAAAATAGACAGGAATGAGTACAGACAATGAATAATTGAAACAACGCTGAACTTAGTTGTTAAGAACTGCTTTAAAAGGGGACACAACCGCACCCAAACACTCCACACTCTGTAACCCAGATTCTTTCCTCTGATCTTGGTGTCTGAGTGTGTGTTTTGCTGTTTTTACCATGCATATCCCATGCTGCCAGTTCATCAAAAATGACTTTTAAAGGTAGCAAAGTAACTTGTGTTCACCCGCAAACACTGAAGGAACTAACTTAAACACACAATAAACTTTCTTCGCAGCTCAATTTGACTTGTGATTTTAATCATTGCCTAATGGTTTTTTAAATTTTTTGCATTTCCAACATGGGGACCAGCGCTTTAAGATGAACAAATTTCAAATGCTCATGAAACGAGTTGGATGTCTTGCACCCACCTAGATAAATCTGTGCTTTAATGCTACGATTAGTCTAAAAGTCTGCATTGAGAAATCTTACAACATGCTTGACAGGTTAGTGAAAGTATTTTGGGATTTTGCAGAAATGCAGCGTTACACAGCATGCAAACAAAAACAAGAGTGATGCCCACATTTACACATGGGGAATAGCAACAGTAATTTCATTAACATGCAGATTGCTCTTCTTCTGCACATCCTACAGGTCACTTGTCCACACATTTTTCAGGTTTGTATGACATACTTGTTTGTTGTATATTAGCCCTTCTCTGCATAAATCCTGTGCTCAGATTTATCCAGAGAACAGCTGCCTCAACCTTCAAGACTTCACACAATCTCTGTCAATTTCTAATGCAAATTGCTTGACCTTATATCAATTAACATATTGATTCTTCTTCAGCTGCCTCCCATTGATCTGAATTGCAAGCCTATTTTCAGTGACTAAGACATCCGTAAAACCTGCTCTAACAGTCCATTATTTTTATTAGTACATTAGTCGCTCTCTCTCATCAGGTGTGTTGATTTTTGACCTGGTGATTTGTATTGATCTTAGTAGATAGTGTTGGTCAGTATTGAAATAAACTGGCTGCATCTCTGTTTGCTTAGTAAATTTGGTCATATGTCTCCTACCTTCAGTGAAATTTCTTGTACTCCGTTCTAATCTCGTTCATCTCTATGCTCTAGGACAATTGCTCACCAGCCAGCCTGCAAACTCTCCAGCCCAGCTCAGCACCATTCAACTGCTCTAAGCTCAGCCAACCACAGCCTCCCATGCTCTCTTTCAGCCTGCTTCACTCACATTTCCCATCTGCTTGCACCTCTGTCTATAGTCAACCTCAGCTCAATTGTAATTCAACTGCAAACTTATAATAAACTCTTTTCTTCTGCACTCAGATCTAATAGGACTCAGTGTCTTGCTTCTGGGTGCCTGGGTGAAACATTATGCACACCCAAGCTTTTAAGAAATCTTGCCAGCCAATTTCTACTGCTTTTTTTAAAATAACAAAATAGAGATGAGTAACCAACTAGTGTAAAATAACATGAAACAATGAGTTGGTTTCATTTTGTGAGGAACCAACCAGCACTGCATGAAGCCCATTGTGTTTTGAGAGAAAAAACTGTAAATGTTTACGGTGACACTACTGTGACTTTTACATGAAAGCTAATTAATTTTACGGATTAAGACCATTAAAACAGTATCATATGTTTGAAAAAAGCAGTTTCAATAGTTTTAGTGTGCAGATGGCCAAAGGCAGCTGATTTTTTTGTATGACTAATGGCATGGCAGATGGAGAGATGGCTGGGATCCTTTTTATGTAAGTTTTAAACCATGTCATAATAAAACTAAAGCCCACTGCTATGGGGTGAAATATTATATCATTGCAGAGACCTGTAGGGTGGAGGTCTGAGAAAGACGTACAGTACTACAAACTCTTAGTGGTCACACTGCAAGATGAAAGCCAAATCCTTTGTGTCGTAAACGGTAGTTGCGATGCCAGCCTAGAATTCCAGTGGCTTAAAACAATCTCAGTCTTTTTGATACCTACTGATGTCATCACTTTTCTGAGTACACCCAGGGGCTGCATTTGCATGATGTGATTGGACACTGCTGGAGACTTCTCTTGTGTCTCTTGAGGCATTCAGCTCATAGTGGGAAGTAGTAACCCATGATCAGAAGGAGGAATTTCTAAAAGAGCATCACTGCGCTGATAGCCTGCTGACACTGAATACAAGCTTAAACAGGCATCTGAAGGGTGTTTACTGCATTTCTAGTGTGTGGGAAAAGGGCTCTTGTCCAAACAAACCAAAAGTACAACAGTTCTAAGCAGTATTACACTGAGGACCAGGGACTGCAGTGGCTCAAAAGCTTCCATGACTGAATAGTGAGCAATTTACGATTTTATATTAACATTGTTTTTTTGTAAAATCCAAAAATATTTATGTAGCTTTTTCTAGATTTTAGTTATATACTGACAGAAGAGATGTAATGTTAAATATACCAATCAGCATACTAACTGACAGAAAATGAGTATAAGGTCTTTTCATTTTAATTCTTTTAATTTATTTGATAGCAACAGTTGAAGAGAAACAGGTAAGGGGAGAGAAAGAGAGGATAAATGATGGGCAGCAAACGGCCAAGGATGAAAACCAATTGGTCAGCTACAGGAAGAACTCAGCCTTAGTATATGGTGTATGAGTTCAACCAGGTAAGCTACCACAAAGGTCATGCATCTAGGCATTGCATTTATAACTTCTTGACTGTGTGTTAATGTATGTAATCTACACTTGATGCATGCTCAATAATCCAGGTAAAAGAATCCCAAAAAGCTGAATCTGTTCATCTGGAAAAAAAATCTGTCTGATAAAAAAAAAACTGTCTGATAGACAACTCACTCAACCAGAGAAAAACATCCTTGCAAAAGGGTTGAATTTTGCCGTGACACCGAGACAAATCCCGCTAGTGGAACTGATCACAGCCACAGAATCTGCAATCCGAAACAACAACATTGCAGATGTGGAAGCAGAACAACTGCGGACGAAAGTTTCGGCCTGTCTCAGCAATGCTAAACCCCCAGCATCCAACATCAGCATGGAGGAGAGGAAGGCACTCACGTCGCTTAGTATGGACAACAACATCATCATCCTTCCGGCAGACAAGGGTAGGTGCACGGTTTTGCTAAACCAGACAGACTATCATGAGAAGATCTTG
>VUQS01034325.1:0-11982 GCA_015108495.1 Heterochromis multidens | reverse complement strand
TATAGCGCCAAATCACAACAGTCGCTTCAAGGCGCTTTATATGGTAAGGTAAAGACCCTAGAATAATACAGAGAAGCAAACCTGAATTGGATAAGTGGAAGAAGATGGATGGATGGGCAAAAAATAAGTAAAAGGGGTGGTTAAATTCGGGAATCCCAATAGGTCAGAACCTGGCATGATGACTTGTTACCATTGCTGTGTGAGTGATTATGAATCAGAAAATTGGAGGCAAAAGTATTTTGGATAGAATTGTTATACCTATAGTCCAGATAACAAATAGTTCAAGAAGAAATTCCGCTTTTGTAAAATGACTAATGAAAGTACACAAAAGCTGGCAGTGTTTTAATATTGCGTTATTATATTATTACACATTAACGGACACTTTCGGCTACTCCCTGATCACGAGGGGTCGCCACAGCGGATAGCTCTGCATGTTTGATTTGGCAGTTTTACGTCAGATGCCCTTCCTGACCCAACCCCAAAGGGAATTTGTGTCTCCAGCTGGAACTGAATCAGCGACCTTTCACTTGCCAAGCAAATGTGTAAACCACAACACTATGGAGCGCAAGAAAACCCCAAAAAATAATCCTTGGCTCAGGAGCATGATTTTTTGCAGTTAAAGCAATGGATTTTCTTGTTATATCTGACCAAATATTTTCAATGTAAAACAACTTTTGGCTGCTCCCTTTTTCACAAGGGGTCACCACATGTTTTGTTTCGGCAGATTTTTACAGTAGTTGCCCTTCCTGATGCAACCCCTAAGGGATTTGTGTCTCCTCCTGGGATCAAACCAGGGATCTGTTTGCTTGTTAAGCGAATGTGTAAACCACTACACCGTGGAGCCACAGTCAAATATTTCAGTAAATGAAATCCCAGTTAACAAAAAAAAAAAATGTTTTCCAGTGCTTCTGATTTCTTTGGTTCTGTCTTTGGTTTGGCTGCAGGGGCCTGGATTAGATTCTGCCCAGACCGTTTTGCTCTCTCCCTGCTTTCCTGTCTACTCTCTACTGTCTTGTCCAATAAAGGATAAAAAAGAAAAGAAAATCCACTGTGCAGGAAAAACCCTACAAGTATAACATTGTAATATTGTTGCTGCATTCATTTGAAATACTATGCAAATTTTATGCATTATATTTTACAAGCTTGTAATTAGCTTTGTATGCAATACCAGTAATAATAGGGGTCAAATATAATATTTTACCAGGCCAGTGTTTAAACACGTGTTTTTTTGTGTGTAAGGTCAGTACAAGGTGGTGAGAGGAATCATCTCTCCAGTGGGTGATGCATATAAGAAAAAGGGCTTGATTGAAGCCTGCCACCGTCTGGAGATGACCCGATTGGCTACAGAAAGCTCAGACTGGATAACGGTGGATTCCTGGGAGAGTTTGCAGCCAGACTGGGTGGAAACAGCTAAAGTTGTTCGGTGAGTTGACATTTCTTACATCACAGTAGTGGGAGTGCTCGTGCTTGCTGTAGGTAAGGCTGGTAGTGTGGTTTGTCTTGAGACAAAAAATTTGAGGTACTACCTCTGAGTTTTATTGCTTCTTACGTTCTGTCGTTTTCTGATTCACCTTAGTGACTCACCTCAAGCTGCCTACTTTTTTCTTTATTATTTTTACATTACCGCTTCAAGTAATGATAACAATTAAAATAATGATTTCCAAGCAAAACCTAAAGCATCTTTTTATGATCTGTGATGTAGATAATTATTGGTATCCTTAAGGTGGCACAGTGATAATGGCTTTGTGAATTGGCTTGCGTGTGGCTTGAAATAACTCTTGCATCATGCAGTATGAACTATTATTACATACAAAGCATGAAACTCTTTGCAGTTACACTGGATCACAAACTGCTGAGTGACACACTCCAGATTTTTCACTCCATGTCTTGAAGCTTTTTATCCTTTTTTAGGTAAATGAAGCTTTAAAGTAACAAAATCAAATCCGTTATAGAGTTTTTATTTAAAAGTTAGGGCTTAAAATTAAACTCACTAGGGTTAATTAGATCCTAATAAGTGACATTAACACTCATTATGCTTTTCATAAATGAAATCATTATTTAGAATTACAGGGTATCATCTTTCTTATCTATTTTCCGGCAGCAGCAGGAAAAGGAAGAGGTGAAATGCAGGACTGTGAGAGCCTTTACTAGTATGACACTTGATTGTTACGAATTGTTGAATACTTCCCAGAACTTTGCAGGTGCAATTCAAACAAGATATAATCAGACAAAATCAACCAAAATTAAATAATTATGTGAGGTGAAGGCTGAAATTATTTAATGCTGATGGTGAAAAGAATCTGAAATAGTATTCCAACTGCAGCCTTACAGACTTGAAGGAAAAACATTGAAAGTTGTCCACAAAGCAGAAAAGCAGTTAAATAATGAGTTAAAATGCATTTAGCATAAAGAGAATTTGATTTTGGGGCTCTGATTTACTGATAGACAACTACTAATAGTGGCATTTTCCAGTATAGCAAACTATAAATGCAGTTTGCATTGAGCATAGTTTTTGCATGTTAAAAATCAGATTTTTTTTTTATATCATTAAATAAATCTACAGGCATCACTATGAGGAACTTCTTGCAGCAGAGCAGAACATCGATGATGTGGACACGATCAAGTACACAAAAAAGAGACGCATAGAAGAGAATCATCACAAACACAGAGGTAGGCCATGTGTGGAAACGTACAATTGGTAACCTCCCTATCATTCCCATCCCTGACACCAGCCATGCATCAAGTCTAGTAGTCACACTTTTACTGTATGCAGCTTAACTAACAAGAGAATAATGGGTTGTTTAGGGTGTGGATACTCAGGTGTGGTGTTAACAGCACAAGATGAGCTGCCAAAGGATGCAAGAGAACAAAACGTGTTATGAAAGCACTTGAATTTCTGCTGAAGCTGCATTGTAAAAGCTGGCAGGTTTAAGTGCATGCTATGCCTTGTATTCAGGTTCCACTAATGTCCATTAAGATGGTTTTCTCAGGTGTCATTTAAGTGTTAAATGTGCTATATTACATTAAGCATTGTACCCCTTACCAATTATCAGACTCACAATCAACAATTCAGTTTAAAACCAGTGCAGCAGAACCGGATATTTTCTTCTTTATTCCATGCATCATTTTCTTTCCTCATCAAAACTTAAACTCTGCAATGATCTGCAATGCAATGTGACCACTGACAACACATTTGGACATTTGGGTGTGTTGTTATTAGCAGCTAATGCAGGCAAGTTCCAGTAAGCTCACTTCTTACTCCACACCCTCAGACTCAGCTGATGCTGAAGCTAAAAGTAATACCGCTTGATTTAATGTGTGAGATTTCAGGCAGCTCCTGTAACTGTCACACATGCAGAGGTACTCCCCAAGACCTATAAACAGACGCTACAGAGTGCATATACTACTGGTCCAAAGTTTTAGAACACCCCAATTCTTCCAGTTTTTTATTGAAATTCAAGCAGTTCATGTCTAATGAATAGCTTGAAATAGTACAAAGGTGAGTGGTGAACTGCCAGAGGTTGAAAAAAGGTAAGGTTACCCAAAACTTCCAGTTCCTACAGGTGTTGGATCACAGCTTCAAGCACAGCTTAATAGTGGTTGTGGTAAACAAGTCTCAATTTAAACTGTCAAGAGAAGAATTCAAGTTGCAGGTTTAAAAGGTCGAGTTGCAGCAAGAAAACCATTGCTAAGACGTCAGAATAAGACAAAGAGGCTTGCCTGGGCCATGAAACACTGCCAATGGACTACGGAAGACTGGAAGAAGGTGTTATGGACTGATGAATCAAAATTTGAAATCTTCGGTTCATGCAGGATTTTTGTACGCCGTCGAGTAGGCGAAAGGATGGTTCCTCAGTGTGTGACATTAACTGTCAAACATGGGAGAGGAAGCGTGATGGTATGGGGCTGTTTTTGGATCCAGGGTATGGCTACCACAGCATTCTGCAGCACCATGCAGTACCCTCTGGCATGCGCCTAGTTGGTCAGGGGTTCATCCTACAGCAAGATAATGACCCCAAACATAAATCCAAGCTGTGCCAGAATTACCTTAGGAAAAAAGAACAAGATGGTAAACTTAAACATGCAGTGGCCACCAGTCTCCAGACTTAAACTCCATCGAGCTGGTTTGGCATGAACTGGACAAAGAGTGAAAGCAAAGTAAATTGCCACACATTTATGGGAACTTCTGCAACAGAGTTGGGAAGAACTTTCTAAAGAATATTTGGTTACCATTGTAGAAAAAAAAGCCACGAGTGTGTTCAGCTGTTATATCTGCCAATAGTGGCTACTTTGATGAGTCAAAGGTTTAGAACACATTTTGGTTTATAAATGGATCCTACGATTTCTTTTTCAACTTCAGTTGTTTTTGTTTATGTTGTATGCTTTCATTTCAGAGTACAATGAGACATTGAACTGCTTGAATTTCAATAAAAAAACTGGAAGAATTGGGGTGTTCTAAAACTTCTGACCGGCAGTGTATGCACCGTGTGGGTTAGTTGAATCTTGTTGTTTGCTGAAAGAAAGACAGTGAACTTGTTTCTCTGTGCTCAGATGGCCCTGAGCTGATGTTGCTGTGCGGGGCTGATGTCCTGGAGTCCTTTGGGATTCCCAACATGTGGAAGCAGGAGGATATCACCGAGATCGTCGGCCGCCACGGTTTGGTTTGCATCACCCGCAGTGACAACGATCCGCACAAGTTCGTCCATCAATCGGACTTGCTGTGGAAGTATCGCCAAAACATCCACATCGTCCGCGAATGGGTGAGCAACGACATCTCAGCCACTCACGTGCGGCGGGCGCTGCGTCGCGGTCGAAGCATCAGATACCTGCTGCCAGACAGCGTCATTCACTACATCAAAGAGCACGATCTGTACAGCGCTGAAAGCGAGCAGAAAAATGCTGATGTGATTCTAGCGCCCCTGCAGAGATACGCGGGTGCTTCCTCGAGCTGAGGAAACGTCACTGTGAATTTAAAACAAAACAGAAATTAACTTTATTCAAGCTTCCAACAGTGCCTACACTAAACAAGGGTCTTTCCTGAGAATGGGTGTGTTTGACATTGTTGAGTGACGTGATTTAGTAACAGTTTCACTTTGACTTAATTTGTGTGTGTGAAAAAGTACAAAAAATAACTGAGCAGCAGATCATCTAGATGAGTGGTTGCATAAATGTGTTTCCAGTTAATCCAAGGAGTTACATTTAACTGTGAAATAGTGAACAGACATGTTTTTTTTTACTTGAATTACTTGAACCAGACTTGTTTTAACACAGTTATCTTTTCCATGTCTGGCTTCAATGTACTCCTGTGAGTCAACATGTTTTTGTTCCTATATCTGTATTTTTCTATGCACTCCCTCAGGCTTTGTGCTTTAAAATACATACTTCTGCAGATTGGATAATAAAGGCAAGATTTACAATGTTCAAGAAATAAACAGCACTCTGTTTTCCACCTTGTGAGCCAGTCATTGTTGCTTTTATCGTACAGATAGGAAACCTTAAATATCTCCAGTCAACAGTCCCAGCTTTGCTTTTTTGATTAAAAAGGATTATCATCACTTTTGGATTTCAGCTGAAATAAGAAACTTCAGCCAAGTGAAGAGTTGTGACTACAGCATTTGGGTTTAAAATTAAAATATACCTGATAACATCATTATTAGTATCAGAATCCGTACCTAATTATTATTATTATTATTATTATTATTATTTTTAAATTTTGGAGTCATCAAAAACATCATTATTTTTAACAATATAGGTTAACAATATATGTTTTGGCAAACATCCCAAGCTCCTCTGTGTTTTATTTAAGCAATTAATACATCTGTACTGTGTTTACACACATTTTGAGTCCTGGCACGGAAAAACCCCTGACAAGGTTTTCCCATGTTGCAAGGCACCCTGTCACGAGGAGGAACAAAAACACCCGGGTATTTGGACAAGTGCCATGTGTTTTATTTTCTTTCACACTTGAATTGTATCAGTTCTTTCCATACTGCAAGTCAGAGTATCCATGGGTGTCATTATTTTCCTCATTGCACATAAAGGTGTGCCATTTTTCTGTAGGCCCTCTTCATACCAAGCAAGAACTGTTTGAATCTGTTTAAGTGAAAACCCAGCTTTGCACAACTGGAAAACTGAAGTCCTTCTCTCTTACACAGCTATTACATAAATTATTGTCATTAACAAGATAAAAATGAAAAAAAAAAATCTCTGGGAATATGTAGATTATTAATCCTCATAGGGAAAGTGCAGTGTTGCTGCAGCAAATTCACACAGAGGACATGACTTCTGCAAAAAACAAAACAACACTGAGGTAGATAAAATGCAAGAAAGTTTACGCATCCAAGCTACTACACTACAGAATAAATATATATAACAACAATTGAATTTAAGATATCTCTGTGTAGTGAAGAGTATAGTGTGCAAATAGAACTAAGCTTTGTGTACTGACACCCAGAGGATAAGTCCTCTCCCTGCACAAAGGGGAGTCATGTATTTTAATTGCAGTGGGTATCAGTCTCTGTAACATTTACAGTTGTGAAAAATGAAGATTTTAACGGGACACTGTGCAGTCCTAAGTACACCCCATGATTAAGTAGTTTGTAGAACCACCTTTAGCAGCAATAACTTGATCACTTTCTGTTTGACTTTATCAGTCTCTCAGATCATTGTGGAGGATTTTTGGCCCACTCTTCTTTGCAAGGTTACTTCAGTTCATTGAGGTTTGCAGCATTCATTTATGCACAGCTCTCTGAAGGTCCCACCACAGCGTCTCAGTCAGGTTGAGGTCTGGACTTTGACTGGACCTTTGCAATACCTTGATTCTTTTCTTTTTCAGCCATTCTGTTGTAGATTTGCTGCTGTGCTTGGGATCATTGTCCTGTTGCATGAGCCTATTTGGGCTGAGCCTTAGCTGTCAGACAGATGGCCTCACATTTGACTCTAGAATACTTTGGTATACAGAGGAGTTCATGGTCAACTCAATGACTGCAAAGTGTTCAGGTCTTGTGGCTGCAAAACAAGCCTAAATCATCACCCCTCCACCACTGTGCATGACAGTTGGTATAAAGTGTTTGTGTTGATATGCTGTATTTGGTTTTCGCCAAACATGGCTCTGTGCATTACAACCAAACATCTCCACTTTGGTCTCGTCTGTCCAAAGGACATTGTTCCAGAAGTCTTGTGGTTTGTTCAGATGCAACTTTGCAAACCTAAGCTGTGCTGCCATGTTCTTTTTAGAGAGAAGAGGCTTTCTCCTGGTCACCATTCCAAACAAGTCATACTTGTTCAGTCTTTTTCTAATTGTACTGTCATGAACTTTAACATTTAACATGCTAACTGAACCTGTAGAGTCTGAGATGTAGCTCTTGGGTTTTTTGCATTTTCTCTGAACATTGCACAGTCTGATCATGGAGTGAATTTGGTGGGACACCCACTGTCTTAAATGTTTTCCACTGAGTAATCTTTCTCACTGTAGAATGGACTTGAAATTGTTTGGAAATGGCCTTATAACCCTTCTCAGTTTAATGGGCAGCAACAATTGCTTCTCTAAGATCACTGCTGATGTCTTTCCTCCAGGTGCTTTGTGTTAACATGCACCTGAATGCTGCAGACCAGCAAACTTCCAAAACTTCAGCTTTTATAGAGGTGCTCACACTTGCTGATGATCAGTTAATCAAGTGCATTTGATTAGCAGCACCTGGCTGCTACTTACCCTCCAAATTCCTATGGAAGCAATAAGAGTGTACTTAGTTTTTCACAAGACTGTGAAAATTCTTTTTCACATGGCTGTATATCCTGTAATTATGTAACAGAAACGGATTAACTGTTTATCCATTGTTGTACAAGTGATTCATTCTGAGTAACTTTTTGTTTCATTTCAAAAAAAGCCTTTCAGTTCTTTGTTACACGGTCATGCAAATCCACACACTGCTTCTGGATAATATGCACCATTAGGATGTGCATGCCATAAAGGTGTGATGCCTGGGGCAAATTTTCAAAGCTATATTGTGGACTGCACAGTGGGACCAGTCTGACATGTCTGACTTCCTCTTTACTCTGGCGTGGATGAGCGCACCTCTCTAATCCTCAGGTGACAGAGGACACACCTGCCTTGGTGTCTCCACCGACATATTTCATATAAACAGCAGTGCCTCAGCCTCTTCTCAGCACTCCGCATCTGACCGACAGGTTGAGGATCACCTTGCACTTACACGCTTCTCAGAAGGAAAAGTCTGTCAATATGCCTGCCAGCCTCTGTGGTAAATGGGAGACGATCAGCAATGTCAACTTCGAGGGCTACATGATTGCATTGGGTAAGTCTTTCAAGCATGTTTTTTCCATTCAGAGTATGTGCATTTACATCATTCAAAATGCACTTTGGAAAAAAAGAAAAAACCTTCAGCATTGCAGCAGGGCTATTTATTCTCTATCTCACACATGGACTGTGTGAGAGAGAGAAAATGCATTGACAGCCTGTCAGTGAGTTTGTCCGTTAGATTTGTACTCAGTGCCATCAGCTGAACTTCTTTTCTACTTTTCCAGGTATCAGCGCTTACTTACAAAAAATTGCTATGAAACTTATGTTGAGGAAAATAATTGAGCAGCAGGGGGACGAGTTCATCATCAAAACTAAGAGCACCTTCCGAAACTACATGATCGCCTTCAAAGTGGGACAGGAATTTGAAGAGTTTACAAAGGGACTGGACAACAGACATGTTAAGGTGAATAGGAATAAAGTTATAATAAATGTAATAATTGTAAGGTGTTTTATAGACAATCTGATCTATTTTGCATATTATGCATGTTGAACAAAGCACTTCTCACAGCGTTGTGATTTACACTTTCGCTTCTCTATTACCTGCGCAGTCACTCGTGAGATGGGAGGGGAATAAATTAGTGTGTGAACAGATTGGAGAGAAGAAGAACAGGGGATGGACTCACTGGATTGAAGATGACAAGCTTCATCTGGTAAGACTGTGAATTTGCACATTTTAATTGAACTTTCTCTGCATAATACACAGAGATATAAAATGATTTTTAAAAATTTAATTATTACATTTTTTGTGACCTTTTCTCCTCAGGAGCTGTTCTGCGAAGGACAAGTCTGCAAGCAGGTTTATAAGAATGTTTCAAACACAAGAGAAGAAGAATGAAGAGTTGGAGGAGGATCTGGAGGAGGCCTCTGTATTAGAAGGCATTATGCAGTAGATCCATCACTGTAAAACCCTGACTAAGAAATCCACACAGAGTTACATCTGGTATCTTCCCTGTCACTTAAATACTCGGTCCAGGTGGAAACGTCTGTCCTGTCGGTGTATGGATTATCACCACTAGATGGTATTGCTGCAATACTTTTGTCAGATACTGGTCTATCTGGTCCTGTAGCCTGTTGGTGCTGGCCTCCATACTAAACATCCAGAATTTTTATAGCACCTTTCAGCTGGCTGAAAAAAATTTTTTTTTTTGTGTTACATATTTATAGTTAATGAAAAATGAGACACAGGTGCAGCTTGTGCTGTCCATCGTGCACAATTTTTAAAATTTCTTATTGATGTAAGAACATCTATAACTGGTGTAAATGGAGTTTAGGTGTCCCATGTTTGGAATTCAGTGTTGTTGTATGTGAAATGTAAGAAAAATAAATCTGATGTAAAGCTGAAGCAAATTTCTTTTATTTATCTGTTCTTATTAAACTCACAGGTCTGGGTTGTGCCATTCATCACACATCAGCGTCGGACCGCCCAGTAAAGTCACTGTACTCCCTCGGCTGAATTCCACTGATACACTTCAACTATAAGTTACACTAACACAAAATGAAATGAAAAACTTAAACACCCACACTGCTGATAAGTTACTGCAGTGCGAGCTCAATTTTATTATGCAGGTAACAGTAGTTCAGTGCTTCTGCAGAAATCATGGTAACCAGCATGACTGAGTAAGACACTGAGTAGATTGTCCTGTGAAGGTTAGATTTTGGGAAGTACCCCTCATGTCTCTTAGAAACTAAAAAAAGGTCATTCATCTGCTTGTGCAGCTAGTTTTAAAGCACAACCTTACTCCAAAATTGCCAAACACATGGAAATGTGTTGAAGATAATCTACGCTCACAGTCAGTTGTCCTAGTGTGTGGTGATTTCATTGATCCACTTCTGCACCTGGAGAAAATAACTCTCCTGCTTTGCCTCTGTGACACCAGTGATCAGCCACCTACAATGTAGGATCCCTTCCCAGGTGCTTCAACCCCCGACTCACACCTTGCCTTAGGTGACCTAAATAAGTCACATGATAGGGTGGGCCAAGGTCTCACAGTGGTTTCACACTTAACCCCAGATGATGGTAATGAGCCATGCCTTTTTTCACAGTCAACAACCCTCGGGACCACCTCCAAAGGGGACAACCCCCACTTGGGGTTGTCTTTTTTTTCCCAAGTTCTCAAGACTCTGCAATCTAAGACAGATATTTTTGCACTTTTATAACTGTGGCTGCATTTCTCTCTAAGTATACCATGCATTTATGGTTGTAACTATGCGTAGTGTGTCTAAATGGTAAATGGTCTGGTACTTATATCGCATCTTTCTACTCAGTTGAGCACTCACCGGTCTTTCATACTGCAAGTCACCATCACCAATCATTCATGCAGCCCTTCCTAACATTCACACACACGCTCACATTACGATAGATGCATCAGGGGCAACTCAGGGTTCAGTGCCTTGTCCATGCAGATTGGAGGAGTCAGGGATCGATCATCAACCTTTCAATTGGTAGACCACCCACTCTACCACCTGACCACCTGTTTTGTTTTTTTTTGTTTTTTTAATTTATGGAATAGCAAAGTGACTTGAGCTGAATGCCCCCCTCTCAAAGTTGATTGCACTTACGTCATTAATACAAGTCTTTGCAGTGACCTTGCGCCCCCTCTGACTGCCCATAGTTCACGCACGCTCAGTTTGATGTGTCTTGTGGGATAACTGTAACCTCAGTAATAACCTGAAGCCTCTCTAATGCATCAGAGTGACCTAAAACAGAGTTATATACTTACACAACAGGTGAAATACTCCATTTATCTATGCGACATGTCGAAGCCGCACACACACACCCCCCCTCCTCCTCCTCCTCCAGCAGTCCCTTTGGTCACGTGACGTGTACTAGAACCAAAATGGCCGCTGTTGTATTTTGACGTATAATAGCTAGCTACTTTTCTTTTTGTTTCATTCTTGGTAGAAAACCAGCAAACAGCAGACTTTTTGGAGGAACTATCTCTCGCCATCCCTCGTATACCGGTGTCGTAGTTTTTTATCTTGAAGACAATCAAAAAACTGACACATATTTGTTGAACGAGTTAGACTATGCATATTTAGATCTAATACAAGCTAGCTAGCTGGCTCTGGCTGGCATATTAAAGCGGTGGAAAGTGAAATAGCTAGCTAACTTAGCTGGGATGATGGAGGAGTTGAGCGCAGATGAGGTAAGGACAATGTGGATAAACGCTTACACGGAGAACTGAAACGATTTTACGTTACTGACGTTATTAATTTACGGTTTGCAAATTGTTCCTTTACCTCTGGTAGGGGTGTTGCTACTAGCTGAGGTGCTACAAAAGCTAGCTGATGGAAGAAAGAAATTTGCGACAAAGCCCCAGTTAGCTAGAAGACACAAGTGGGTGTCACGCAGTTTAAGTCGTAAGGTAATTATGTAAGGGAATCAGTAAATATGAGAGGTGAACAAACGAGAGGCTGGATTTGGGCCGTGTTTTATTTAGCCGGAGCAGCTGCTAAGTGAAAGTAGCTAACGTAATGCTACGAGCTGCAGAGCACCGCTCTTACATAAAACATCGAAGTTCTTGTAAAATATAGCGAGGCGATTGTATTTGGCAGATATTTTTCGGTGTTGTGTTTTGACACAGACGTTCTTACTGATTTGATTTCACACGTCTCCTCGCGGCGGTATAACTGTCAGTCAGAAATTAGCCTGCGAGACGACTCAG
>VUQS01034324.1:0-10546 GCA_015108495.1 Heterochromis multidens | reverse complement strand
GCCCCAGTTTCTGAGTGCCTTTTGATGGTGAAGGAAACTGTACTCACTGACACCTTGATTTTCTTTGCAATTTCTCTGTAGGAACGACCTACATTTTTAAGTGTTATGATGGTCTGTCTCTCTTCCATTGTTAATTGCCTTTTTCTAGGCATTTTTGTAGCAACACACTACTTTCTGCAGTACAATACTGTTCAACTGATGCTCACGAGGGTATGGTACCACAGTGTGTTCCAACACTGCTTTTATGCAGACAGAGGGGGTTGTAAGTAATCCAGAAAAGTTGGAACACCTGTAGTAAGTAATCTAGAAAAGTTGGAACAAGGCTTGATCAACCTGCATTGCTGCAGAACAGCTTTAAATTGTTAACCCATCTTGTGTTCCCTGAAAAAGGCCTTTTTGTATAATTCTGAAATGTACATTGTTTTTCAGTTTTGGGTAACCTTACCTTTTTTTTTTTACCTCTGGCAGTTCACTACTTACCTTTGTACCATTTCAAGCTATTCATTGGACTTGAATGACTTGAATTGCAATAAATAACTGGAAAAATTGGGGTGTTCTAAAACTTTTGACTTAACTTTAATGTGAATCATGAGAATCATGGGTTAGGGCAAGAGGGGCAACCCTTCTTAGCTGTAAAAAGTTCATTCTGATCCTAATGCAGAAATACAGCATAAAATATTACCATAATCATCATCATAACTTTTCTTCTTCACAAGGTCAAAAAGCCTTCCTCCAAAAGGATTACCAGAATGTACATTTTCTTCTCTTGAATAGATCTTTAAACATAATCCAATAAAAATGGTGCTTTTTGCATTTAAAAATAACTTGTAGTTTTACATTATTACAGTTTCATGTTTATACTTAAAAAACATCCCCTGTGACAGATGGACATAATTTATTCCTTATAAAGAATCATTTTGTTTTTACTGATCATTTGATTAAAAACCCATTTGAGTTGTACTTCAGCAAACATTTGCAAAGTTTATCTTGGAGATAAGTATCATTATTTTAACCATTTAACCTTCAATTACATATCTCATATCATTACTCAGGACTACATTAGAATTTATTCATTGTATTTAATAAAGCACTCCGCTTTCTGCTATTTCTCAAATACCAGATGGCCACTCGGGAATTGCTTTTGGTTATTTCTGCAGCTGGATTTGAAGACTACGAGCATACAGTATCATACAGAAACCCAATATAGGCTATAATTATGTCCATAAAAAAACATCTGGTAATCTGTCTCTCTCTATTTGGGCTACCAGTAGCAGCACAGAGCAGTGCAGTAATCTTCACACACAGGTAAGTAGACAATGTACCTCAGGATGTGGGGCTAACCCAACAGATCTGGAAATTTATCTACTGTATCATTACGAATTGATCAAGAATATAGTTGCAAATACCGTATCTGCTCTTACCTCAGTTCTGCCAATTCAAAATAACTTATGCACTCTGAATGACATAATGCGTTTCCTAGCCCCTTATCCTAACCTTAACCACCTCAAATATATGTCTAACTAAAGCTGGATTCTAACCTGAACCCTAAAACCAAATCCAGACTAAAACATCTCTTTGAAAGTCCTCACAGAGGTAGCCGCAAACACACACGCATACACGCTGTCCTTTAAAATGATAGTTATTGACCTGATGAGGGCACTGCAATTAAAGGTTAATTAAATTTTCAAATTTAAACATCAGTTGTCACATTACTGAAGTGATATTATTAAAGCTTGCAGGGATGATGCATTTCTATTACTGATGCAAGAGGTGCTTGTCATTCATATTTCATTCTAACGTGATCAAGGAGTCTGAATTAGTCTTGGCTTATGTTGCTAGTAATTACAAGTGGCACTTCAAAGTCAGATTAGATCATTTGTCTGTGCATCTAATGTTGATATTTCATACTTTTACCCAACTACATTCAATGTAAAATAATGTAATTTTTTACTTCACTGCATTTACTTGACAGGTTTAATTAC
Organism: Heterochromis multidens; assembly: GCA_015108495.1. Classification (NCBI taxonomy): domain Eukaryota; kingdom Metazoa; phylum Chordata; class Actinopteri; order Cichliformes; family Cichlidae; genus Heterochromis; species Heterochromis multidens. Next base: position 8,564 of record VUQS01034324.1, on the reverse strand, counting down.
TAGCTACATTTCAAATTCAAATGGTGACATGGAAAATATATGAAGAGCTTCTGGAATATTATGTAACATTTTGTTACACATTACATTTTATATATAAGCAATTGAAACTGTTGTAAAAATGACATTTCATGGTTCCAGCTGTTTAAATGTGTAAATTTGCTTGTACCTGTACTTCCATTAACATTGATCATTTAAATGTTTGTCTTCATGGTTAGACAAAACAGTAATGCAATGGGGTCATTTACAGCTTCAAGGCATTATATAGGTTACAGGACCAAAAACTAGCAAAAGACACCTTGTTAGTAAATGAGCCACACATGCTGTTTTTTACAAAACAGCATTAATTAATGCCCAAAGGATGTGATAATAGATAATAGAAGCTCAGCAGTTTGTTATCCTTCCCTTGTAGACAAGGAGTAAAGCAATGTAAAATCTTTATAACTCTTCAACATGCTAAATTTGTTTAAATTAGCTAAACTAAATTTCTCTACAAGTGCTTCAATGCAGTTGCCAGATTGTACAAAAAAAGAAAAAAAGAAATGCGATTTGTCTGGGGAGCAACAGCAATGTATTCTGTATTGATGCACTGAGGAGCAGTGTGTGAGTAATGTAAATTCCAATTTTGGATGACTGGGAACACCGAGTTGAATAATCCCTCACCGAGCATTTCATGGATGACCTTTCCAGTCTTCAGCATGAGCGGCCGTAATGTGAAATTCAGATGGAAAGGAGAGTGATCGGGGTTCAGCGAGGGGGTGAGCAGTGCCCTGTAGCTTTGATTCCTGCTAGACTGCTATGAATCTCCAATGAATTTTTAATATCACAAGAGATGCGCTTGATTTGATAACAGTGGCATCAAAAAGTGGCAGCAAGTCATTGCTGCTGAAATCAGTATGCTGTCGAATTCTTCAGTGACAATTTTTAAAAGATCTAACGTTTAGACCCTGCCAGCCAACTTACACCTTGAAAATCTTCACCTCCAAGGAGTAAAGAAAAAAAAGAAATGTCCATACAGTAAACTAAGGTTGTCTGGTTTCCAAGGCTTTGACCAGATGACTCATAAAGGGGTGTTACAGATAGAGAGCAAGACACGCTGAGGCAATCTGGAAACTCAGTCCTCTTTTGCTCTGGCACTGATAGATATGTTGCAGTCTTTGATAGTGCCTCGTAAAAATGTCACTTAACCAAATCAAAGACAAAAACGTTCCTGTTGTATTTACCAGTAGTCTGAAGGTCTTTGTAAGTGCATGTCTGTCAGGAACAGGAGATAGAGAGATCACAAGTAAAGTGAAAATCATTCACTCATCTGGAGTTGTTCTTTTTTTTTTTTTTTTTAACACCCATTAAATGATGCCTTCCTGGAAATTTTTTCCACATCTCACCCCAAAGTCTCTCATTATGTCCTGTATAGTTCCTTATGATCTTGGGCATGTTTTCCATGAGGTCTCATCTGTCTGTCCTGGTGTGACAGAGGGGCCCGGCCTCCTCTCATTCCTGTCCGACAGCTCCATCACTCACCTCTGACTGCTGCTATCTCTACATCCAAACAATGCTGTGCCAGAGTGAATTAGTATGTCCTTCACCTTGGGTGGAACCCTGTCATTACTTTACCAAGAGTCAAGTGAAGAAGGTATGATTTAGCACACGCTAAAAAGTGCAACACTGGTATGTCCTCAAAGGCTCCAGGCACTGAAAAGTGTCAGGTTTATAGCTATCTTTCCATTGTCTCTAAGTTTGGTGCAACTGTAAGGACAGTTTTGAACCAAGCACATCAATACATTTAGTTAATGTGTGTACTGTTTTATTGTTGGCTTTAAGTGATTCTCCCCTTGCATACAAACTATATTTTGCAAGAGCTGCTATAAACATAAATTTCATAGTGTCCTAAGCACCCATTCCTTTTAACACAGTTAAAAATAATATTTATAAGGGAGTTTCTGGAAGTCTTAAAGTTATCACAATATTGTATAGATACACAGCAGTCTTACAAAATATGGTCAGATGAGTACAAACTGATATTTAAGTTTAATGTTAAAATTGTGTTCTTCCCAATCAAGAAATTAAGGGAAAATGGGGATAGGACTTCAAGTGGCCTGACCTAAAGTGAAACCTAGAAAAGTTCTTACATTTGCTTAAAATTATAATTAAATAGACATGCTTTCTGAATTTTATTTTAAAGATGTGTCAGAACAAAAGAGACTCTAGTAACCCATTTCTAGCATGCATAGATTTGGTAAGAATGACTTTAAATGGCTAAAATTAACAGTTAGAAATTTTTTAAAAAAAAGAAAGAAAGCTGGCCTAAGAGAGTTCAGGCTATACTGACAAATAAAGATGGCCATACCAAATGTTGTTTTCAAGCTCATTAGAATTGTACAAATGTTGCTTTATATATTGTATTTCCACTAATGCCATTTTCCTGGCAACATATAATGAGGGGTGGCTTAAGATCTTTGCAAAGTAATTAGAGGGGTGGCCTATCACAAGCTAAAACGGCTTGTTTCAGTGGATGTGGATGAATTGATGGACTACATCAAGTCCTATTATAAGCTACTCTACAGTTGTGGGCAAAAGTTTTTATTTATTTTAATGTATTTGCTAATAAAAGTTTTTGAAATTTATGAAATCCTTGTGATTGTTCTTCACTATATCATAGAAACAGGGAAAAAATAATCTAAATTAAAATAGAAGTGGCAAAGTGCATTAAAAACAAACTTTGTCCCACTGCCAAAACTGACTGTAGTATAGTTCAGGGATAAAAATATGAAACTTGAAACTAGCATAACAGGTCCCATTTATGTATGTATTAATACAGTGAAACTCTGTGAAAGTGGCACTGCTGGTGCTGCATCTATAGTTGTTTTTTTTATTCTGAATCACACATTTAAGGACATCACTGTCAGATCTCAGTATGTGTTGCAGAGTTTGTACAATGTGGCATGGGTTTACAATGTGCCAGGCAAACATATGTGCAGACTCAATAATACTGAAAGTGTACACACACTTGTACAATACAGGCACACACAGATGAATAAAACGATTACAATAAGCAGTTAAGGTATCACAGCTCCCTCCTTGACAATGCTACTTTGACAACCTTGCTGCTGAACACCAACTGTTCTAAAAGACCTTGCTGCTGAGCAAAAAGACCGCCGTGTCCTGTGTGATGTGAATCGATAGTGCACCCCAGTGAAGTGCACCTCCTTTATAGCTGCTGAACCTGAGCTAGAAGGGTTAAAGGAATGAGGTAGAGCAAGGGCAGGTGTGGATGCAGACAGAATCTTTGATGAAGACGAGAAGCAGGTTGTGGAACTAAGATAAAGAAACCTAAAGGCTCGGCCCAAGAAGGCAAACAGTCTACATCCTCCCAGGTTTTGGGAGGGGGAGAGAGAAATGGATATCAAAATGGTCCATGAGAAAGATGGCAAGAAAAAGAGGCAGATAATGTCCTAGGAAATCTTTGAGCATGGTTTGAAAAGATGACAGGCGGTAGGAGGCCAAAAGAAGGCAGGGAGGAGAAATGAAAAGGAAGCTGCATTCACATTTCAGCTGGGTTTGTTTTGGAAAATAGGCATGGCGTTTCATATGGTACTTAAAAGAGAGATGACCTGGCTGGTGTACAGACATAAAGTACAGCAGTCAACAAAACAGAAAGAACATAAGGTAAAGAATTAAAACTAGTAGTGAATAAAGTAAGAACTTTTCTGGCTACAGACTGATGAGACTGAAACAGACAGAATCCATGTTCTTTATAAAATCATCCAAAAAAACAACAGTGAAACCAGTGAACTGAGAGTAGCAGTGATGTATGGAGAAAAATACTGCACCATGTCTAGTTTTCACATCTTCTAAAAGCCCCACTGAGGTCACTTTACAAGTCTTAAATGTGTTTTCATATGGTCAACCACGATAGAAAGCCAGGCCTGTGACATTTTGGGTCACTTGTGGGTGTTTTCTTAGGAAGAACCAAGAGCTGTGCAGCTGTTAGTGGGAAGATGGAAAAGTTGAATCAGGGCTTAGAGAAGAAGGAGAGAGGGAGGTGGAGGTTAGGTGGGGTAATTGGCCTGCAGCCAATGTTCATGTTCTGCTGTTTGCATGCTTTTTGAGAAAAGACAATGGATATTACCGGAAGCAATGCATGCCTATAAATAAGGCAGGAGGTATGGAAGGTAATATTGACAAGGGAAGATGCTGTGTGGGAGTCCATTAGTCTTATAAAAAATGAAGGCAGGCGTTAGTGGTCAGGCTGAGAAAACAACCCTGAAGTTGAACAATCAGAGTGTTATATCTTCCTGAAGACAATGCACCCAAAGTCACTGACCTGGACTGAATTCTCTAAGCTTCTGCTCTTTTCTTAGTAGTTGTTAATGGAAATAAAAGTAGCTAAGATGCATTCACTGTTGTTTCCATACAGCACACTGTATCCTCCATTATCCTCTTCTAAGGTTCACAAGTTAGAAACACATTTCTGAAAGAGTGTTTTATTTCCCCATGGGCAGACTGTAGGGAAGTTATATTTGGTACAAAGTTTACACTGCAATTCCCCTGTTGCATATGAAAAATTGCAACAGAGCAAAAAAAAATTGCAGTTTAACTATCATTACAATCAATCATCCAGATGCTCCAAATTGCCAAATGAGACCTTTTGCAATGTGATCAGTGGTATTTGTCAAAGGACACGAAGGGTATGAATACAGTGCTTGATGAGCTTTCAGTCACATCTAACTCAAAGAAGGACTGAAAAGTGTTCTGAATTCTCAAAAGAGGCAGATTTTAAGTTGTGCAGCTCCTCTGAGTCTCAGCACAAGCCTCTTTTAATTTACCCCAAATAAACAGTTTTTTTAAAACTCAGCATTGCAGATTCAAAGAGCAATCTCTCAGCTTCCACCAAAAAAGTGTTTTTAAAGACAGCAAGGAAAATCAGAGAACAGTGACACATGTAGTATACGGGATCAAATGCTCTTTCAGAAACTACACATACGCACATATGTCCTTACATTTTATAAGAATAGCCAGACATTCTTGTGCCATGTGAAAATATTTTCAGCTACGGCTATAATATGAATCTGAGGACCACTTGTGATCACCATAGTGAAAAGAAAACTTTACTATAATTTATATGTCGGACCAGGGAAAGCACACCTACCCACCCTATGCAGCAAGAGGCAGTAGCAAGAGCACAGCATAAAACACACAAAATTATATGCAACTGATCAAGTCAGATACAGCAAAAATTAGAGGTTGTTTGCAAAGTGGCTCACTAATGTGTAGCAACTGTAGGTAAGCTAAAGCAGCTTAAATATCATACCCTGTGTCCGGTGGATGTGTAGAAGGTTATCAGCTGATGTGAGCAGGCATTGAGATCAACCTATCTGCTTGGATAGTAGCTGACCTGAACCAGCCCTATTCTTGATTCTGTTTATCCTAATAGTGCATCCTTACTGGGTTGTGGTGGAGGATTACTTTCATGTAATCACATGAAGATATGTTCTTGAACTTGATGGCCAGGATGAAGATATCCAGTTGGTCTGACAAGAGATCTTTTTTCCATGGAGCTCATTATGAACAGAGTGAAATTTAGCAAAAACACATCCACTGCAAACCAAATTTGGAAGAATAGACCTACACTTTTGGCTTTGCCAAACCGGATTTAGATTAGCCAGTCTGTTCCCAATCTTGGGGTATCAGTTAGTTCAGGTTTGTCAAAACCAGTGGTGTGGTTCATTTATGCAGAAGTCTGTCATACCAAACTCACCAGGTTAACTGTTGTGAATGGGCATATATTACCCCAAACCACAAAGCTAACTGAACGTTTTCGAGCCAAGTACATTTCAGCAAGTGAAAACAAAAGAAAGCCAGTGAAACAAAAAATCCCAACAGGACACAAACCAAGGTGTACTCACTGAGAAACCACCACCTTTTAGAGCAGACTTTGTAAGTCTTTAAAACAGGGCTATTATTGCCTGGTGGCAGATATTACTGCAGCACCGGTGGGGCACCAGTGTCAAAGGACACCTTGTGAATAATGGGGACACACAGGAGGCATTATATTACAGTGTATTGGCTTAGCTTAGCATAAAAACTGGAAACACCTACTCAGCTCTGTACAATGAGAATGAACGCTACCTGTCAACACCTCAAAAGCTGAATAACTGATATTCTAAAGGTTGTTTCTTTAATGCACATAAAAACTATAGATAAAAAATATAATAGCAATTACTTGAGTAGGAGGCTGTCACACTCCCAATTCATCATAGGGAAGGTTGATGAGGAACCCATAGGGTGTATTTTAATGGACTTGGTACATTCAAGTGTCATATCATTTTTTCAGGATGCAGATTTAATATGGAGAACTTTTTTGTAGTTTTTGTCTTATGATCTTTTCCTAAATGTAACCAGAATGACCTAAACTGAAACATTCTTATATCTATTGTTAAATTTAAAGGCACCATAAAGAATGTTGTAACAGATCCATGTGGTTGTTATTCTTGGGAGGCTGTTTTTGTTGCTGACATTTGCCATGTCGTGTTTTATATACTGTACTTTACATTGTATTTGTTGCATTTTGATACGCTCTGAGTTTGTACAGGTGCAACATCTGAAAATGACATTTTGATCTCAATGAGACTTCCTGGTAAAATAAAAGTCAAATCCAGTGAAAACAATTGTAGTTTTTGGTGCTTAGAATGAAAGTTAAAAGAAAACTAAACACTGAGTCAAATCACAACTAAAAGCATAAACAAAGCTCACACATTGGACTGTTACCACAGCCCACTGATTGATAGTCTTGTGATTCATGCAACTGTCATCCCTCATACCTAATTGTTTGGACTTTATTGCTCCATTCAACAGCAACAATTTGGTCCTGCCATTTGAGAGTGGTACATCAGGCCACTAATGCCAATGTACAGTTTGTGTGTACCTCTACGACACTAGTGTTGTTGACTAGATTGCAGTATTTGATGTCCTTGAACTAAGTATCGCAAGAGCCTTCCTTCTGTGTGTATTGGTGTCATTCTGTGGCTATTTAAACAAAATACTTTCTCCTTACATAAACTGCACTTTATATAACTGATATTTTTCTTTAGAGCTTCTGCAATGGAACAATTAAAAAATATTAAAGACTTCTTCATAGTAGCAAGCAGCAGGGACACAAAGGATAGAGTTGTCAGTGTGCTGGACATCTGGATTACTGTCAGGTGTCCTGTCGGGACAGGTGACAGTAAGGGCAGCAATCCAAAACAAGCCACTGACTGGCCAGGTCTGTGGGAGTATGGGGAACCAGTTAATTAGTACTGGAGCTAACATCAAAGCACTAGTGACAGTTATGCTAACAGCATCTAAGGTACAGTATGGTGAGAAAATATTTTCACATGACAGGATTTCATGCATTACTGGATGTTTCAGTAAATGGTGGCAAATAATCATATAATCAAATGTAACTAATCATATAATGAAATCTAACTAATCCTGAGGCCAAAAATAACATACTAAATGTATCCACATTAAATAAAACAAACTAGAAAATATTGTTACATTAACTCTCATTACTATTCCACACCGGCCAATATGGCTAAAATAAATAAGTGTAAATGAGGCAATGAGTACAAGTTAGATACAGTGGTGTGAAAAAGTATTTGCCCCCTTCCTGATTTCTTAGTTTTTTGCATATTTGTCACACTTACATGTTTCAGATCATCACACAGATTTTCATATTAGACAAAGATAACCTGAGTAAATACAAAATGTAGTTTTTAAATGATGATTTCATTTATTAAGGGAAAAAGGCTATCCAAACCTACCTGCCCTGTGTGAAAAAATAATTGCCCGCTAAACTTAATAACAGGTTTTTCTACCCTTGGCAGCAAGAACTGCAATTAAGCATTTGCACTAACTGGAAAGTCTTTAACATCACTGTGGAGGAATTTTGGTCCACTCTTCTTTGCAGAATTGTTTTAATTCAGCCACATTTCCATTTGCTGGGTCTGTTATTTATTTCAGAGGTTAAAAGTTCATACTTAGGCTATAAAAAATGTGAAGAGTCCTTCATTATTTTAATTTTCCATGCTTGTTTAATTAACATATAATAATATAAGTGTTGTGGTGCAATAAAACAGTAGGAATGCATTACCTCTAGTTGGAATCAGAATCAGAATCAATCAGAATCAGAATACTTTATTAATCCCAGAGGAAATTACGTGGTCACAGTGGCTCCAGGACAGTAAGAAAGTAATTAACAAGTTAAAATACCAATATTAAATAATACAATATATTACAAATTACAAAATATTACAAATAGCTCTAATAATACAATAACTCAATATATAAATATCCTAATATATTACAGAAAATTAACTATAGATAAGTTGAATTGAGGTGCCCCTCTTATCATACTGCCTTCATTTTATTAAGGGTGTACAGTTGTTGCAGTGTATACTTGTGCTTTAGATGGAGGAGTTGTACAGAGAGAGCCACAGGCAGGAATGATTTCCCGTGTGGTTCAGTGGTGCATTATGGGTAATCTCAGTCTCTCACTGAACGTGCTCCTGTGACTAGCCAGCACG
>VUQS01034322.1:10954-28188 GCA_015108495.1 Heterochromis multidens | reverse complement strand
ACGAGATGTGCAGCACCTGAAACAACGGATACTGGATGCCTGTGCTGGCATTTCTCCTGCGGTGTTGCTATCAGTGTGTGAAGAGTGGGAGAAGAGGGTTGCATTGACAATCCAACACAATGGGCAGCACATTGAACACATTTTATAAGTGGTCAGAAACTTGTAAATAACTCATGAAAGAATAAAGTTACGTTGGAACCAAGCACACCATTGTTTTTCTTGTGACATTACCAATAAGTTTGATGTGTCACATGGCCCTCTTCCTATTGAAAAAACAAAAGTTGTATCCAAGATGGCCGACTTCTAAATGGCCACCATGGTCACCACCCATCTTGGGGAGTTTGCCCCCTCACATATACTAATGTGCCACAAACAGGACTTTAATATCACCAACCATTCCCATGTTATTACGGTGTATCCATATAAATGGCCCACCCTGTACAATGATGAGGCACATTTGTATGGAGTGACCACAGCTCCACCTAGTGGCACTTCATACATACTTAAAAATAGGAAAAAAAAGAAAAAAGAAAAAGAAATACACAAATTTGTATTTAATTGTTTTTCTTTGTCATACAAACGTGCACACTTTGAAACAGTGTCTGACCTTATGTTGAGTCCAGTAGATTGCCCAAGGTTCTCCCAGGCATGGAGCTTCTCAGCGAGCCTCTAAAACACAAAAGCAAGTAATTGTTTGTCAGTATAGAAAAAGATGATGCTGGAATTGTACTAGCAGTCAACTGCAGAGAGAAAAGAACACATATATGCAGTTTGAAGCCTTGCAAATATGGCCTCTTTACAAACAACAACAATATCAATACAATACTATTATTTTATTATACTATTATTTTTACTTTTTTTTCCTATATTATTGTACATATTTTATATTTCACCAATAATCACTGACATAGCTTTTTGAAACATGATGACAGAAATGTTTACTAAAGCCGCGTACACACTGGAAGTGATTCGCTCATCTCACATCGATTTGAAGCTGACAGCTGGTCGCTTGCAGACATCCCAAGCTCCGGTTGCCTAGGTGACCCTCTAATGAATTTCTTACCAGGTCATATATCAAGCAACAGTATTCTTCACTCTCACTGGTAGTCACTCGACAGGAAGTTGAGAAGAGTTTATCGCGGGTCCAGCCCACTTTGCGCGGCCAGCAATTTTTTTTTAACCTGTAGTCGCCAAATAATGTTCACTTTCTATGGTCTCTCATTGCAAATCACTTCCAGTTTGTACACGGCTTAAGGGAGGATATTTTACACTTAATAAAAAAAATAATGACAGTAAATTCTGAAAAGGTAAACTTTGCAAAAACAAACACTTTTAAAAACTGACAGACACAATCTATTCAAAAAAATATCCAGTAATTTTGGCTAGTTAGATCTTCATTTACTATAAATTCTCTTAATATCTACATTTCATGGTTATAGTTGTTAAGTTTTTATGTAAATATTAATATGGTACTACAATAAAATGCACAACACACAACAGCCAACACTTTTACCTCTTTTTCCAGTTCCATATTGACCAGCTCTTCTTTGGTTTTCTCCATCCTCTCCAGCTTCCTCCGCAGACCCTCCACCTCCTCTTTCAACAGGCTGCAATTTTCTCTGCTCTCCCTGGACAGAGCAAAGACAAAAAAAAAAACTAAATTTAACTCGTGGCTCAGTGTCTAATGCAAAAATGGTACTTTCAATCCCTGGCTACAGTCACACACTGATGCAATTTTAAAACCTGTTTTCAAATACAGTAAGATTACAGTGACTGACGACACTCTGTGACACGCCGACGAACACACTGGGAGCAACTCGGGGTTTAGTATCTTGCCCAAGGATACTTTGGCATGCAGCCTGGAACAGCCAGGGATCGAACCACCAACCTTCCAGTTAGCAGACGACCTTCTCTACCTTCAGAGACAGCCACCCCAAAATGTTCACAGGTAACAATGTACCATCTGAGCATGGAACATGCTAATGTGGCTCTTGCTGGTTTTCAAGTTTTCTTTATTTTTGTCACACTTGTTGGATTACAGTAACTTTTTTGTGGGCTCTGCTTGAGAAACTTCTGATATGTTTTAGCCATGTTATTACCCTCTTCAATCAACAACACTATTTTTGCCCAGCTCACAGTGTTTACACCAGGGAGCTGATTATGCTGACACAAGCCAGTAGAAATTGGGGGAAAAAAAGCAAAGGTGTCTGTGATGGGGTGTGGTTTGTGGCTCAGCTGCAGGGGAGAGGTGGAGCAGTGAGTTCAGGGGGCGGTACCAGGGTAGGCTGGCTGACAGCTGGCCCTCATTATATAATCTTGTCTCCCTATATCAGCAGGACGCTGAGGACCGGACAGGAGTGCTGGACTGAACTAGGGAGCGCAAGGCTGCGAAGCCCCTCTCTGGAGATATGTACATGAACATTGTGTGTAAATAAACCATTTGTGCCCTGCAAAGGCTGTGTGTGCTGGGTCCTTTTGTTACAGTGTCAGAGGAGAAAAGAAGTGATAAGGGAAAAAAGCTGGGTCCAGACAATAGAGACTGATGAGGAGATTTAAGAAAAATCTTCCTTCTACTGTCATAGACAAGGACCGCCCTATCAGACGAGACCACACGATGGACTTGCCTTGGAAGATCAGACCACAACCCAGTCTTTCTTTACATGCACATTTCCCTGACTGAAACTCTAAGCTTTGCTCCCCTTGCTAGCCAGCACCAGAAACACTCAGTAACTATGAATTACTCAGTAAATATGAATAACTACTTATTCATTTTTCATTAATGTACACCAGTTGAAGGTTGGCCCTGAGATGTTATGCAGGAATTCTAAGTAGATCACAGCACCCTGCCCTCTCTTTGACAGAAAATTGTAAACAAGCAACGTGGAAAGTAAGGCAGGTGATAGTCCCCCTAACCAGCTCTGCAGTATTTTTTCAGTGTGCAAGTCTTGCCAGAGTAATCTTAGCAAGATGATCCATCCCATTTATGCATGTCCCTTCCTTCTTTTCTCTTACTGGTTTTGTATATGAGACGGACAGAGTGTGAGGGGCAGGTCCCCAGCAAGCAGAAGTGCATTCCTTTTGACTTTTTGTTTAACTTTCTTATTTCCATCCACACTCTCACACACCACATATAGCCATTTCACTTTCTACTAACCCTAACCCAATTAAATTAAACTTTAGTTATTTAACTTTGTGCCGGTTCATGACAGTTACACATACGAGCACTCAGCCAGATACTGCAAGGAAAGAAAGCTGCTAGTGCTAACAATGCTTACATTCGCTGCACTTTACAAACTAATCTCACACTGCGTGTGTGTGTGTGTGTGTGTGTGTGTGTGTGTGTGTGTGTGTACGTACTGTATGCACGGCGCAGAGAGTCACAAATTTCAGCAGCATTTAAAATATGAATGTGAGTGTCTGAGTACTTTTAGACTGGTCAGTCTTGTTTTTTTTTCTCATTTAAACGACTTATAAATAATGTAAGGAACATCCCTAGTTACAGTTGTGGTATCTTCAGCTAAATTCTTAATCTGTTATCTTGAGAAAGTATAGAATTTCATGCATTAAACTGACGTTTCTGTAATAACATTGCCAACAGTGGAGAATGGATAAGTGGATAAACACACCAACTGCTGCATTCCTCCACTAAGTCTGACAAGCTGTTAGCCTGTTATTTGACAAATGGAAGTACTGTTATCCCACTTAATCTTTCACAGTGCTTGTATGCTCATTACTGCTTGATAACATCCAAACTATATGGTACAAACAGAATCAACCTAAACATATAGTGTAAGGTTTGTAAGGTTTTAAAGACAATACTAGCAGAGTCACACATCAAGGAATGCTTGTGGTATTAAAAAAATGAAATGTCAAGAGGTTTAACTCAGCATTTTTTAGTATTATATGGGGTATATGTAAATTAGAACACGTGGACTGAAAGGTCCCACCCACACAATGTAAAGCATTTACAGTTAGTAAAAACTTCAAAAATTTATTTTACCTGAGATAGGCATTATCATCTCTGAGGCGCTTCAGCTCCTTTTCCAGATCTGGAACTCTGGCCACCTCTGACTTTACAGTCTTCACAATGGCAATGTCCTGCTCCTGGAATGCAAGCCGCCTTTCCAACTCCTGCCAAATTACAAAGGGAGAAATTCACCAAAACATGATTTTAGTACAAAATATAGATATCCTTTCAGATTAAAATTAATTACATACTTTATGAACATGAATACCTGTCATGTAAAAATAATTTATACAAACATGAAACAAATACACCTACTGGACATTTCTATCTTTTTTAAAGGCACACCTGTTTAACTGCTCAGTAACGCAAATATCTAATCAGCCAATCACATGGCAGCAACTCAGTGTAGTTAAGCATGTAGACAAGGTCAAGACGACCTGCTGAAATTCAAACTGAGCATCAGAATGGGATTTTCCTGCTCAATCATCTCTAGGATTTACAGAGAATTGACTGAAAAAGAAAAAATATCTAGTGAACATATGTCTTCTAGGTAAAATGTCCTGTTGATGCCAGAGGTCAGAGACTGCCAATAACCACACATTACAACCAAGGTATGCAGAAGAGCATCTCTGAATGCAAAACACATCCAACCTTGAAGCAGATGGGCTACAGCAGCAGAAGACCACACCGGGTGCCACTCCTGTCAGCTAAGAACAGGAAACTGAGGCTACAATTGCACAAGCTCATCAAAACTGGACAATATAAGATTAGAAAAACGTTGCCTGGTCTGATGAGTCTCAATTTCTGCTGCGACATTCAGATGGTAGGGTCAGAATTTGGTGTAAACAAAATGAAAGCATGGATCCATCCTGCCTAGTATCAACGGTTCAGACTGGTGGTGGTGGTGTAATGGTGTGGAGGATATTTTCTTGCCACATTTTTGGCCTATTACTACCAACTGAGCAACATTTAAACCCCACAGCCTACCTGAGTATTGTTGCCAACATGTCCATCTCTTTATAACCACAGTGTACCCATCTTCTTATGGCTGCTTCCAGCAGGATAACACACCATGTCACAAAGCTCAAATCATCTCAAACTGGTTTCTTGAACATGACAATGAGTTCACTGTACTCCACAGTCACCAGATCTCAATCCAGCAGACAAACAAATGTGCAGCAACTGTGATGCTATCATGTCAACATGGACCAAAATCTCTGAAGAATGTTTCCAGCATCTTCCTGAATCTATGCTACGAAGAATTAAGGCAGTTCTGAAGGCAAAATGATATCCAACCTGGTATTAGCAAGGTGTACCTAATAAAGCGTCCGCTAAGTGTATGTTATGACAAAAAAAAATGCATTTAAACATAATAAACATAATATGCAATATGAAGGAGAAAACTAGTTCAAACAAGAAAGATGACATATCGAAAACTTTAACTGATATACTACACGACCTTGCCTGCACTGGTCATAAGTCTTAAATCTTTATTTAATCATATTTGAAGTAGGTTTACATGTGACTCAGCATGAGCTGCATAACACTGTTTGTGTATATACAACATCCTCACACCTCACTGTCTGTCACACCTCACTGTCTGCATCAGTGCAAGACTTTTTGTACAAACTGCTATTTTTAACTATTTCAACTACTGCCTCTCCATGAATTGTGGACACTGGACTGTTATGACCTACAGACAAATCGGTACTACATGCAAACTCTGGAGATCAAAGAGAGGCCAAAAGCAGTGCCAACGTAACGTACCTTAATCTTGATTATGTGCTCAGAGCATGAGGACTGCGCAGCCTGGAGACTTTGGCAAAGTTGAGAGACTTCCTGATACTTCCTGATCATAATACCAATCAGAGAAGAGTGTGTGGTCAGCATTTATCTTAAGCGGTACAGCTCAATATTCATTAGCATGAAACAGAGCAAAGTAAGTGTCAGTGTGTGTGTGTGTGTGTACCTGCGTTGTAAATCTAGCTGCTCCTGTAACTCCTGGTTTTCGAGTGTTTGAGTAGAAATTTTTGAGTCTTGGTTTTGAGTCCTCTGCTTGAGCTCTCTGATCTCATCTTTCAAAGAACTGATGGTCTGCGAACAGATAAGAGAGGGAATCCAACATAAGATAAGAGACATGACCAGACTAGCAAAATAACTGTGTGCAAATCTGCAAGCATGCACGCACCTGGTTAGCTGTATTAAGCTTATCATCTCGCTCCTCCAGTGTCTTGTTTAGACCCTCCAGGTTCTTACGGAGAGCACAATTTGCTTCCACCTGCTCTGACAGGTTCTTAGTCGCCTCCGTCTCTCTCTCCTCCAACTTTTTCATTCGCCCCAAAAGCTCCTGGTTCCGATCCACCTCATGCTGCAACATAAAAGGAGGTGAACTATCTGATGCTTAGTTCATGTGGGATTAAAGGAGAGCTGAGGAATTATATATGGCCTGTACCTCCAAGTCTCGTGCGCTGTCTGAAGCTGCCTTCTCCAGTTCAAAACGAGCCCGTTTGTGACTCAGCTCCATCTGTTTCTTTTCCTGGTCCAACAGCAGGTAGCGATTCTTGGAGTGCGCCCTCTCTGCTGCTTCCAAAAGCTAAAAGGAGGATACATTAGTAAGTGCGGAGGTTGAATGCTGATACTATTTTTGCTCAGCTTTTTCATCTGTTGATGCAAACAGTTTCTGTATATACCTCCATACTGCGT
This sequence comes from Heterochromis multidens, assembly GCA_015108495.1. Taxonomy (NCBI): domain Eukaryota; kingdom Metazoa; phylum Chordata; class Actinopteri; order Cichliformes; family Cichlidae; genus Heterochromis; species Heterochromis multidens. Next base: position 21,518 of record VUQS01034322.1, on the reverse strand, counting down.
TTGTACTGGCTCTGCAGGTTTCCACTCCCTGCTGAGTGCTCAGACAGCCGCTGAGGATGTTCAGAGCGGCTGATGAAGGAATTGAAGGACTTCAAGGTTGTTAAAATAGTGGTGTCATCTTCTAAATCCATTCTGAAAGATGTAGCACACAAACGAAAGGTTCACAGTAGGAGCAAAAGTCTGCCAAATTTAACCTGCAGTATGGCGATGCAGAGTGCGCCATGTTCATGCTTTATAACTTTATGATAACTTGTCCCAATTATTAACGCATTACCAGTTATATGCAGACAAGTGTCTAACAGTGACGTTAACTACGTAAAAGAGTTAGGTACGATAAAGTGACATTAGCTTCTTTGCTCATCTGCACAAACAAGAAAATAACTTAGGGAGCCTAAACAAAAGCTAATGCTTACGTTAGTCGCTACATCAGGTAATTATTCCGGAATGTATTCGCTGGTTTGTTAACAACAGTTTCAACTGTTTCACTCCTGTATCGACCACAGGCTAGACAAGAGTTCAGTTTAAAATGACTGTTTTTTTTTCTACAGCTGTTCACTGTCTGCTACGTTTAAATATCCATTAAACGGGTACAGCTTGTTAGAATACGTCCTCACCTCCGAGCCGACCTGTTTTTTGTTGAAGAGCGAGTTATCTGCAGTAAGATATCTCTGTGTCGCTAACGCGTTAGCTGCTCGCTAAATACTACAGAAATCCCTCCAGTTTAGCTCGAATGTGATGCACGTAGTATCGCGAGATTTGGTGACGTATCGCGAGTATCAGATGCAAACTGTTTTTTGTTTTTTTTTAGGAAAATTTACAAACAATTGTTGAATAACTGAACAAATCCCGGACTGTTATCGGTTTGATTTGAAACCACAGCTTTATCCTGAACATTTCAACCTTTTTCTCAAAATACTATTTCAAAATGTAAAATGAAAAAAATCTCATATTGACCATATTTATACACCCAGGTTTAATAACAGGGACGCCGTGACTAATCGGGAGAGTCGGGAGGATTTCCGATGGGCAGTTTCACGTTCACCTCTCTTTTGGGCCGGTTGAGTGGGGAAAAATAATTTTGACAATTACTTTATTGTCTTCACAATCTCCATTCATCTAACAGCGCAGGCTCAAAAAAAGAAGGGCATTGGAGGAAGATGCTGCCAAATGTGTTAACTGACCTGTTTACCAGAGGACAGAGCCCAGGTGCAGCCGGTAAAGAGAGAATGTGGGAAATTTTGTATTGTCAGCGTTGGGTATAAGTCTAGTACAACGTTTGATATAAAACCAATTCATAGAACCGAGGTTATTTTGTTGAGCCCAATAGGTACACGATGAATCACAGATATACCGTTAAGAGGAAAATGAACATAATTTAAAGGTTTCAGTATGATCTGTGTAATATTGAGTAACTTTAATGGAATTTTTTTGTAGCATCAGAGCAGCAGATAAGCTCAATACATTTTTATTTCAAATTATTTTCATTTCAACTTATTGTTCCTGTGCAAAGTTAAATACTTTTAAAATCTTTTTTATCTGTTTATTTTGTTTTTTTTTTTATCTTTATCTGATTTTAATTTTAATTCAGCATAGTTAAGTGTTCTCTGTAAACTTACAACTTCTATTCAATTAAAAGGGATAGTGAGAGCTTAGCTGTAGTTTCATTTATTCAAATTTCTCCACAGTGGAAAAAGTGGGCCGGGTTTGGCCATGAAACTCTAGGGTTGAAAAGGGACCCCCACCCCACCCCTGTTTAATAATATTATTACTGTTCCCTGTAACCCTCTGCCTCTGAAGTCTGTCTCTCCTGCAATTATCACCCTTTTTAACAGTAGATCTTAAGCTAATAAATCATTTGTTCTTAACAATTTTGTCACCTCTCAAAAGTTAGACATTTTCTGGATTACTAAGATTCTGTACAAACCAGAGGACTGCTTCCCCCTTGTAGAACTTTGTCCACCCCGTTACAAATTCTTGAACGCCCCGATATCCTCAGCACATTCAAGAAGAAAAGGGGGATAGCAGTGGTTAACTTCTGTGTTTCATTTACTCCCAGTTCATTTTGTTCCTTTGAATTATTATCCTTCAAAATTCAGTGTGAGTTTGTTGTATTGTTATCTACCAGCGTCCCAAATCCTGTACTGATTTCCTGAATGAGTTCTCCAATCTGCTCTTATCTGCTGTGGTTAAATTTGACAAAATCATCTTGCTGGGTGACTTTAATTTATGTAACGATGATCCCTTCAACTGTACTGCCACAGAATTTCTTAACATTGCTAAGTCATTTAGTGCAACATGCTACTGGCCCAACACATAATGTTGGGCACACACTTGATTTGGTTTTCACTCTCTATATATTTATAAACTCCCTGCATATGTCTGAACTAGTGTCTGACTGGCTTCCAGTGAAATTCAAAATCCATTTTAAAATTCTTTTATTAACTTATAAAGCTCTGCATGGCCAGGCTCCTGCTTATATAGCAGAGCTACTTGTCATGTGTTAAGGAATGTGGACCCAAATGCAGACTCCGGGGACAGAATTATTAAACAAAAGGCAAACCTTTATTCAGGCATAGCAGAAGTCCAAAAAGGCAGCAGAAAGTCCACAAATATAAACAGAAGACACACTGGGGATGATAACAGGAACACAGTGGAATGATAAAAGATGTCACAACAAGGGGCAAGGGGAGAACTGAGGCTATAAATACACAAAGGCTGATTAGGGGAACGTGGAACAGCTAGGGCAGATTAATACAGGTGTAGATAATCAACACAATGAGGCAGGGGAGGAACTAAAACTAAACACAATATACAAAATTTTATCTATATTGCACCAAATCACAACAACAGTCACCTCAAGGCGCTTTATATTGTAAGGTAAAGACCCTACAATAATATAGAGAAAACCCCAACAATCAGACAACCCCCTATGAGCAAACACTTGGCGACAGCGGGAAGGAAAAACTTCCTTTTAACAGGAAGAAACCTCCACAGAACCAGGCTCAGGGAGGGGCAGCCATCTGCTGCGACCGGTTGGGGGTGAAGGGAGGGAGACAGGAGAAAAGACACACTGTGGAAGAGAGCCAGAGATTAATGGTAACTCGTGGTTAAATGCAGAGTGGTGTATAAACACATAGTGAGTGAAAAAAAGCTGATGGGTTCCAGAAATCAGATGTACTGTAAGTGTGAAATTTATTGCATATCTGTCTCAACCTTCTTTTTAACTTATTACCCATAAATCACAAGAGATTCAGGCCACACATTTTCCTCAAGATTGTAAGAATAATACAACCATTACTCAGATCTGCATAATGAAAAGAGAAATGCAGTATTATATTTTTTTCTGTTTCTCCTGGATTTCAGCTTTGGCAGGCAGGAGGAAAAGAAAAGTTCTGTCAATATTACTTCATTTAGGTTTAAAGAGAAAAAAAAAAAAGGATGACAAGCGGTAGACGAGATCATGAAGGTGTGTCTCCAGTGACGATGCTTTAAATGGCTGTAGAAATGTAATTCCTATTGATCCGAGTGCGATTTAACAGTTCAGTGACGAGGATGTTTGGCTGGAGAAGAGAGTGCCCCCTGAGGGACATAAACAGAGCTGCAAACACAGAATGACACAACTGATGGAGTATAATGAAATACCAAGGAAAGAGGAAGCCAGAGGAAGAAGACAGTACTGCTTTTTCTCTCGTGTTCAGGTCAGATCACACAAGGCTGACACTGGACTTGTTCTGAGGCAGAGGGCAGTCCCGGGAACTGGCTCGGTCAGTGAAACATGCCTCTGAGAGCAATTAGGAGGCCAATTACTTTCTTCTTATGGAGGATGGAATGTCAAGGCTTGCCAGCACCAGCGTGGAATCTTTTCTGACATCCCTCCCCAGAAGTAACCCATCGTGATGCCTTTCATTTGCCCTATTCTGGTTAGAAAGCAGCGCGCCTAAGCGAGCCAACTGGACAAACTCAACAACATCACAAAGAAGGGGTTTAGAGGGGCTGCAAATCTTCAATATGTAAATGGTATGATGGACTGAACAAATCTATAATGAGAAAATTAAATGTAAACAACAAAGAACTTTAAAAGGGACCTATTATGTTACTGTTACAATCATAGATGCTCACATTAAACATGGCCAAACGAGGGCAGCCAAAAAGCCCAGGCTTCAGACTGCTCTAAACGCTCGGTTTCAGATAGTTTTTTCTACATTTGGCTCTGTATTATGTCATTTAGAGCGGATATGCTTAATATGGTCATCCTAGGCACAAAGTTAGGTTTATAAGAGCATGAACACCTGCTGTTTATCTTTTGTTTGTGAAGGGCAGACAATCAGAAGAGAAAAGGCTTAATGGAAGGGGTAATGGAGCTAAACGGGGTCTTTCAAACAGTGGTTGAACTGAGGACCAAGATCCTATATAAATTAAGGATTATTCTGAACTGTGTGAGAATGAATCTTGCAAAGCTACTCCTATAAACTCAAAGAATAAAAATACAGAGCTAGAAATGAGCATCATAGGTCCTTTTTAGTTGTGTACCACCCTGTATTATGTATTATGCCCTGATTTTTTTTTTCATTCTTATTAAAAATCAAGATTTTTTTGGAGACTTAAATTAGCTATGCATGAGTGCCATTTAGTAATTTAAATAAAGAGAAGCAACAACATGAGCCTAGATAGGGCTGCTGTGATAATTCTTATTTTTGGTAAACAGCAGGAGATTTGAGAGGTGGAGCTGGATTGGCGGGATATGTTCCCAGCGAGACGTCTCAGGAGAGAGCCAGTTTGGCACGAACAGAATGCCAGTCAGCCTCCGCTGGGCGCCGGCAAACAGTTGTGTCATTCAATTGTGGCCCAATCCGATCAGGCAGAGAAGAGGCCGGCCGACTGCCGCCACACAGAGCCAAACTCTCTAGTCCAGTTGAGGTCAAAGCACACAAAAACAGGCTGTCCAAATCCTCACTGCTGTTCCCCATCTGACAGCACTAATGTAGCTACACAAGGGGCTGAGAAGAGCCGGCTTTTTAAAAAGATCTCATAGACACAGACCACTACGCATTAATTATAAAAAATACTTACATAGAAATTTGACATTTGGGGAGCTATTCTTTTTTTTTTGTCTTGTTCAAAATCCACTGGCATATATATAAATTATGAAGTAACACCAGCTGCCAGTTTGCACAGCTGAGAAAAAAGAGGTTCTTTCCAAAGGTAACACGATCCAATTTTCTAGGTCTGGTAATTATTAAAGTTATACCAGACCTGGACTTTTGCAGGGACTCTGAATCCAATCAAGTCATTAAATGAATACAGTGAGAACTTCTTCATAATCACACAGACATGAAAGTCTCCAGAGTTTACTTAAATATCCCCAGAGTCTATTCTTCATATTAAACACCCTAACTTGGAAGAATCTACAGTCTAAGACAAACTTCATTTGAAAACACTGCTACAGGATGAGACATTTAAAAACTCCAGTCAAGTGAATATTATTTAAGAATATTAAAACGTTAAAATAAGTAAAGTCATGCTGTCAGGTTATGGTCAGGTGACTTTTGGTGAAGAAAGTCTACCTCAAAAGACCTTGATGTTAAATGAAGGTTAAATAAATACAGTTTCTAAGTGTTAATCCTGCTGGTTACACTATTTTTACATGCAATACCGCTGCACTGTGTTTTAAAAAATTTCCACCTCACCTTGCTTTAGTTTCTTTGTTACACTTGGCGATGGCATCGCTTGCCTTGTGCATTATCTCTTATCTCATACAGCAGATATGCTTCTACTGGGTTCTGTTATCTAAAACCCTTTGAGGTTTTCTGTGCTCTAAATCTACCACACTTGTTTGGATTCACTCAGGAGCACCATCAGAGGAAGAAAATAACTGATCCAGTGTCGTTTTTCTCTGACAAAAACAATGAATATGTATTATGCTTATGGATGGGTACCGAGGACCAGTATTAAATTATTTCAGGTTCCAGACTATACAAATTCAAAGTACTGAAAAGCACCTAGTGCTGAGAGTTTAAAAGTCCTAATCATTCTTTAATAATGATGAAGATGCTGGTGCTTAACCATCATTAAATAGGGCAGAATATTCAAAAGCGTGTCCTCACTTTAGAAATTGAAACTAAATGCAATATACTTTATGTAAAAAGGTGGTTCAACAATCTATAAATCTGAAGGAGTGTGGTGTGTTTGATGTCTTGAGTGCAGCTTCCCGGCTCTGATGCTGGTGGAATTTGCTTTTAAAATAAGTCAGCAGTTCAATTTGAAAATGTTGAAATGTTCCTAATTGGTTCTAATACAAGCAGCAGCCAAATCAAAGCAGTGGAAAGCAGTCAGACAATAGTGTCTAACATGGTGGCATGACAGATGGTTTTGCCCAGCAAACATGCCTGTGCAGGCCCACAGTGGGTAGCTGTGGGTGAACTGTGGAGTTGCGTGGGCAGGGCAAACCCACAAGTGAGTGTGCCCATACAGGGCTCACAGCAGTTTTGCCCTTTGGGGCCCCTAATGGGTTTTTATAAACCAATGTGGGGCCCATGTAAGCTAGCCTATGTTGTGCCCATCGCAGTTTTGCCCTGTTGGGCCCTGAAGAGGGAATTCTGGGGGCTGTGGGACTGTGGGACCCAGATGTGCCATATATTTTACGCTGGTACTGGGGCCGTGTGGGTCTGCCCACAGTACCCCCACAAAACCCCAAAGGGGGCATGTTTACTAACAAGTTGCCTCTCCTACCAACAAAAGAGTTAATTTGTCTTGTGTATGTTTTCATGTGGAATTAGTCCAAGAAGGGAAAAACATTTATGACTTGATACATTTTTATTATACTTGGACAAAAGCTGGCAGGGAGAAATTATTGCACTGGGTCTGCTCCACCTGACAGGTCCCAAGGAGTCCCCGATGTTGCCGATTTCAAGAGCTTTGCTGCATAACATAAGAGACTGTTTTGTCTATGTGTTTACTGAGACATGGCTCTATTTTGGATAACATGATCCAGCCTGAGCGGCTATCACTATATCAAGCAAACTGTAAACAAATCATGGTGCCAAGGCACTCTGGTTCTTCCCAGCTACATTGACCATATATTGAATTCATAGTTGTGAAGTTGAGGTCACTGGAAGTGAACACTTGCACTTGTAACTGCATCCTGAACTTCTTGAAGCACTGGCAGTAGCCAGTAAGCTACACTTCCTTCCCCATCCCAATGAGCAAAGGGTACCATAGGGCTGTGTTCTGAGCCCCCTGCTCTTTACCCTGCTGACCCATGAATGTATAGCCAGCTTCAGCAGCAACCACATAATCAAGTTTGCTGGTAACACTACAGTTGTGGGGCTCATCAGCAAAAGTGAATTATAGGAGGGAGGTAGAGCAGCTAGCAGCATGGTGCAACAAATACAAACTCCTCCTGAATGTGCACAAGACCAATGAAACAGTCATACACCTCAGGGGGAGGCACCATGAAGCACTGCCATCTGCTGAACATGGCGGCAAGGCTGTGGAGAGGGTCAGCTCCATCAAGATCCTGGCAGACAACCTCACTTCATCTACAAACACCATGGCCATCATGCAGAAGGCCAAGAGCAGCTTCACCCGCTCCAGAGGCTGAAGCCTATACATCTCAGCCCTCACCACCAAGATTAGGTTACTAATGTGTCAGAATTAGCTATAACAACTGTTAAGTCCTTTTCTTTCTATCAAAATAAGGTTGGAAGTATCAATAAGTGTGTCAGTTAGTTTAAGTAACAATATCAGTATCCACATTTCAATTGCTTTTACTGTTTATGTACCAATGGTGCTTACAGTCACCCCCGAGGTCCACTCTAACCAAGAAAAACCCTGTAAGTACACTAAAACTACTTTAAACTACAACAAAACCATTCTAGAGGTTTATGAAATCAGTGACTCGTAACAATAAGAATAAAGAGTGCTATTATGCTGCAGAGAAACACACTTGTTATTAGAGCCTGGGAGGAACATCTATATTACACTATTTGCAGCCAAACAGAGAGCTATTTCTCAAAAAAAAAAAAAAAAACAAATCATCAAGGAAACAGCCCCCCTGCCATGGTCTGAATCACAATCCTCTTCTGTCCTTCTTCTCCTCCTCTCTGTGCAGCCGGATGAAGCAGAGCTTATTACCTCAGCTGTCTCTGTGATTGGACCTACCCTACTCCACCAGAGGGACCCAGATACTGTAAGCATGGGCCCCAGTTAAGCCAGTGTGACCTTGGAGTGAGGTGCAGCTCCCAGGGAGCCCAAAGAATGAACAATATGAGGCGGCGTGCGAGCCGAGCATACAAACATTCCATTACCATCCATAATGTGGGCTCTCTGCTGTGCCTATCCAGAAACCGTAGAGCTCTACCATCTTCTTTCATTTTATCCTGCGAGGGAGGGGGAATCGCTCACTGTGCAATTTGGCCTAAGAGGAAGAGACCAGAGTACACGAATAAAGGGACTGGTTTGCTCCAGGCAGAGCTGAAATTGGTCTATTACACCACTCCTTTTGAAATCAATGTAGGAGGGAGTGGCAGGGCCAAGAACTGAGGGCTTTCTCTTTTGGCTTTCTTCTGTCTCTTCCCTTTGTTGTCTGATATTTTGGGCAATATAGGTTACAAGAAATACTGTGATCTTCACGTATTAAGTAAAAGTGCGAAGAAACTGGTGCATTTACAGCTATAAAGAAAAAGAAATCAATCAAAGTTGCTGGCAGGTCAGCTGATCTCAGTGCCATCCCACATCAGCTGATGCCTTTCTATGCATCTAATTGGCAAATCGTACCCTATTTAAACTGCTTTATCAAGCCCACACTTTCTGTAGATCTGCAAACCACTTTGCAACCTCCACAGAAATACGAATGGTTTCTTATTAGTTCAAATTGAATATATGACATTTTAGCAGACATTACATTAAGCTCCGACTAACCATGATTATAGAGACCTCCTATACTGAGTTAAAATGCAATTTATTATTACCTTATATATACTGCAGCTGGTGTACAAGAGCACTTTCTTTACTTTTTTTCCCACTCACTGAACCACAACAGAGAAACTGTAATAACAGCAAATCAGAGATGTCAATCGACCTTTATCTAAGTGAGCAAAATGGCACATAAGTGGACTGATTCGTATCCCTTATTTTCCATCAGTGATGTATGAGTGGATAAGGTGAAAGAGGATTAGCTGCAGAATGGTTTTCTACAAATAAATGCAGAGTTTAAAGCATTATATATGCACAAAAGAGTTTTAACTGATGAGACGTAAGCAAGGCTCAGCACAAGCTCTCTCTGTTAATGCTGAGGACCATACAATCAGGCAGCATTGTCGCTGGAGTGGGACCCTCTCCTGCATGATCATTAGGCAAATGGAGATGCAGGGTTTGAGAGTTTTTCTTCATTCCACAGATTTGGAAAAAAAAAAGTGGCATGCTATATTATCTTTGCTGCTGTGTAATCATCTTTGAAATGCTAAGTTATGCTCTCCCTTGAATGACAAATACACAGAGTTATTGTAATATACCTGGAAGACAGTTCATGCTGCAGTAAGGACCATGAACTGAAGCTGTATTAACCAAATCACAATAAGGAAGGGTGAGTCTTATAAATATTTCTGTTTCAAATTACTTAAAGGTAGTAACCTTGAGTGAAAAGAACAGCGTAAGATCGAGGTCAAACTTCTAACTTCAAGAAGTTGTCTGCTAAAATTATAGGGGCAACTCTCTATAATGACTGCTCTGAGGTAAACAGAATTAATCAAGATTACTGGACAGGATAGCTTGAAGGTGGCTCGCTGTAGGGAGACAGAAAGGCTGAGACTCAGCATTAGTCGTGAGCTTAGATAAATAGTTGATTTATAGGAGCCATTAATAGTGAGGGGCAGCCCACACATCTCATTACACAAGTTAGATTGTTTATAGCTGGTAAAGAAGCTGTGCCTTCACTGCTATGAAAGAAGATAGTCAATCATAAGGTGCACTTGATATGAAAGGTCAAAGTGCCATAAAACACTTAAAATCATTTGGAGAGAAAATAAGGAAATCCTGCAAGAGGGTGGGATTTCATCATCTTATGACTTGGCTTAAGACGAACAGTCTCAAAATACCCACCCCCATGTTTGATCATGTTTATTGTATTCAGCCATCTGCAGCTGATAACCCTTGACTGAACAAGCTGTTAGTTATCCCATGAGGGAGTGTGGAGAAATAGCCATACTTGTTTAGAAATGACTTTCCTGTTAGAAGCCAGTACTGCAGGCGATCTACAAAACTGCACGGCACAAGAGGGTGAAAGTCAAAAACCTACTCAGATTCCAGATATGATATCTTTATTTCTTTAAATTAGATGTAGAAACAGATTATGAGGTGACAAGGATCCTAAGGCACTGTTGCTCATTGTCACTCTGTTTGCTGGTTTTCCTGGTGACAACATTTAAGGCAAAGGAAAACAACAGTAAACTTATGATCTGAACTGAATCTTACCTGCCTGATTCTATCCTGTGGAGAAAATATACAGTACAAAAGACAAGCCATTGATTTAAAAAAAAAAAAAAAAAAAAAAACCCCCCGGGGGAAA
>VUQS01034321.1:0-15581 GCA_015108495.1 Heterochromis multidens | reverse complement strand
GTGAGTTTTGGTGGGCGGCCCCCTCTTGGCAGGTTTGTTGTGGTACCATGTTCTTTCCATTTGGAGATGATGGATTTGATGGTGCTCTGGGGGATTTTCAACGACTTGGATAGTTTTTTATAACCCAACCCTGACTTGTACTTCTCAACAACTTTGTCCCTGACTTGTTTGGAGAGCTCCTTGGTCTTCATGGTGTGATGCCTCTTGCTTAGTGGTGTTGCAAACTCTGGGGCCTTTCAGCAAAGGTCTGTTTATGCTGACAGGTCACGTGACACTTTGATTGCACACAGGTGGACTTCATTTCACTATTTATGTGTGTTTTGACAGAAATTGGTTGCACCAGGACTTTTTAGGGGCTTCATGGAAAAGGGGCTGAATACTTATGCACATGCCAATCTTCAGATTTTAATTTATTAAAAATTCATTTTTCTATATTTTTTTTCTCATTTCACGTAGCCTAGTTTGTGCAGATCCATCACATGAAATGTCACTGCGAAACATGCTGATTCCAGGTTGTGAGGCAAAAAAACCTGACGAATGACAAGGGGGATGAATACTTTCTCAAGGCACTGTATTTGTGAGTCCCACTTTGCTGGCAAAACTGAGTGACCCTTACTGCTTCCATATGAAATAAGTGTGTAAGAAGTAGCAGCCAGGTGTTGCTAATCACCTCTATAAGCACCTCTATAAAAGCAGATGTTTTGGCAGTTTGCTGGTCTGGAGCATTTAGGTCTGTGTTAACACAATGCTACCAACTTCCCAGGACTGGACATCCTGGCAAATTCCCCCCAAAGTCAGACCATACAATACTCAGAGAAACTGAAAAAAAAACAAAACAAACAAACCAAAAACCCAAGAGCTACAGCTCAAACTCTACAGGCCTCAGTTAGCATGTTAAAGGTTAAAGTTTATGACAGTACCATTAGAAAAAGACTGAACAAGTATGGAAGAGTTGCCAGGAGAAAGACTCTTCTTACTAAAAAAACAATGGCAGCATGGATTAGGTTTGCAAAGTTGGATATGAACAAACCAGAAGACTTCTGGAACAATGTCCTTTGGACAGATGAGACCAAGTGGAGATGTTTGGCCATCGTGCACAGCATTTTGTTTTTGGAGAAACACAAACACAGCATATCAGCACAAACACCTCATACCCACTGTCAAGCACGGTGGTGGAGGGGTGATGATTTGGACTCCTTTTGCAGCCACAGGACCTGAGTGCCTTGCAGTCAGTAAGTTGATCATAAGCCTCTCTATAGATGAAAATATTCTACAATCAAATGTGAGGCATCTATCCGACAGCTAAAGCCTGGCTGAAATGAGGTCATGAAACAGGACAATGGCCCCAAGCACAGCAGCAAACCAACAACAGAATGGCTGAAAAAGAAAATAACCAAGGTGTTGCAATAGCCAGGTCAAAGTTCAGTCCTCAACTTCATTGAAATGCTGTGGTGGGACTTTAAGAGAGCTATGCATAAACAAATTCCTGCAAACCTCAACTGAAGTGAACTGAAGCAAAGAGTGGGCCACAATTCCTCCACAACGATGTGAGAGACTGATAATGTCATGCAGAAAACAATTGCTTCAAGGTATTGCTGCTAAAGGTGGTGTACTTACTTTTTGCACAGAGTCTTGTGAAAACTTTCTTTTTTCACATGACTATGTATCACACACTGTAAGACATATTTTTAAATGTTAGGTTTAGTCACCATCACTGTGTTATTATTTACTATTTGTCCTCAGTTCATTTTAAAATCATATAGCCTTTTTATGAACATCAAATTTATGAATTATTCCAAACAATAATAAAGTTACAGGAATGTTTTCAGTCTGGCTTCCAATTTCTGATGTTTTATTTGATACAACATTAAGATGTTTTTTATTATTTTATGTGTCTGAAGTTTCAAAGCTATGAAGCATCCAGATCTATAAACCTGATCTGTAATGTAACACACACCACTGCACATTAGATGGCAGTGTCTCACCTTGACACCTGAAACATGCAGTATGTTGTTTTTCAGATCTCTCATTACAAAACACAAAGTGTAAAAAGGAAGGAGGAGCCACTGGTCTTTTGATTGCACTCTTTCTTCTGCTGTTTCTCTGGATAAGATCATCTCCACACAGTGTTTTTAATCAGCAGCCTTTCTCTGCCTAATCACTGTGCATGACTACAGCGGTCACGCACAGACAACTTATCAGGTGCCTATTCACACCACAAACAAAGCAGCTAAAATGAAGAATTGGTCTTGGAGACGCTCACTGGTTCGGAAAGCCAGGACTGGGCTATGGAGAGTATTCAAAAACATTAGAAATGGTCAAGATTGAAAAAAGAATACTGAGTCATTTAATATCAGGCAAGAAAAGATGATGCAGAAAAACAACAAAACAAGAATTTTAAAACTTATGTGGTGACAGTTGTTGGTTTATTTTTGATTATTTAGGGAATATTCTGGGAAACAGATTTTTCCTCTGGTTCATCTCCAGAATGTTAAACAGCTGTGTTCTATGGGAACTCATGCACTCAAACAAATAAAATATAATGTGCTGAAAGTGGGTTTTATGTAGATTTTGTTACAGACAGAGCCAGGGTAGCTTTTTTTCTGGTGCTTGTTAAACACAATTATTTTTCTTATACATCTCATGTCTGATAAACATGATGTTACAGCCAACAGCTATTTAGCCTTTCAAAGACAACAAGAAAATCAGTCAGCCTAGACACATAAACCAATAAAACTACACAATGCACATTTACACTTTGGTTGGTATAATCTAATGAGTAAGCTTTAGAAGAGATTGCAGTGCTGCTCTGTTACATCTGCTGCAGAGAGTGCTTAGTCTTCTAAACAATAGTTTCAGGTGATGACACCATTTTTTGATTACCCTAAGTATTTTTCTTCTGCATAATCTTTTCACAAAAAAAGAAAAAAGTTGGTATATGCCCACTGAAGTGACTGTTAACGCAGATATCTAAACAGCCAATCACATGGCAGCAGCTCAATGCATTTAGGCATGTAGACATGGTCAAGACAACCTGCTGAAGTTCAAACTGAGCATCAGAATGGGGAAGAAAGGTGATTTAAGTGACTTTGAATGTGGCATGGATGTTGGTGTTTGTCTGAGTATTTCAGAAACTGCTGATCTACTGGGATTTTCCCACACAACCATCTCTAGGGTCTGAAAAAGAGAAAATATCCAGTGAACGGCAGTTCTCTGGGTGAAATGCCCTGTTGATGTCAGAGGAGAATGGCCAGACTGCTTTGAACCGATAGAAAGGTAACAGGAACTCAAATAACCACTGGTTACAAACAAGGTATTTGGGTATCTGGGACCACATCCTCATTTAGATTTGACAATGGCAGATGAAAAAGCATGATTGAGGCTGGGGTTTGGGGAAGGCCTCAGAGGGGACTGGTGGTGGCTCCTGAACCGGGCAGATCCCCATGTACTAATGAGGAGTGAATGAACTAAAGGGGAGGGAGGATGAGGCACAAAAATGAGAACAATGGGATATAGTGCAGGATGTATATACTGTATAGACAGGGGACCAGAAGGGGAGTGTGTGAGGTGTGGTTGCGCTTCTAAAATTCAGATAAATTATCTCGATGCAGAAGAGAATCTCTGAATACACAACACATTGAAGCAGATGGTATACAGCAGCAGCAGACCACACTGGGTCCCACTCCTGTTAGCTAAGAACAGGAAACTGAGGCTACAATTTGCACGGTTTCACCAAAATTGGACAAAAGAAGACTGGAAAAACAAGATTGCCTGGTATGATGAGTGTCGATATCTGCTGCGACATTCAGATGGTAGGGTCAGAATTTGACAGAAACAGCCTGAAAGCATGGATCCATCCTGCCTTGTATCAACCGTTCAGGCTTGTGATGGTGGTGTAATGGTGTGGGGGATATTTTCTTGGCACACTTTGGGCACCTTAGTACCAACAGAGCGTGATTAAACACCACAGCCTACCTAAGTTAAATGATAGCATTGGCCAACCTACATATATTAAGGTTTTACTCAGGCTAGAGCTGTACTTACTTTTTTATGTTAGGTTAACTGTCTCCCAGCTCTAGCTTCACATTTAGTGTGTTGACATCAGAGGGGTATCAATTCTCTCTGCTAACACAAACAGGTTTTAATGTACCATACATTTGATTAATTGCTTGATTAATCACACAGTCGTGTCTAAATATACTCATCTCAGCTCTCATTCACATGCAAAGACTGTTTTACGAGACCATGTAACGTAGGAAAGATGTGGGGGCCCAGAGGCTGCAGCATGTGGCTTTTCACATTCCTCTCACTGACCATGGCTGTTAACTCATGCAGGTTGAGAACAGCAGCAAATCTTCAGTTTGGCAATCGCAGCACAGTTTTCCAAGGAAGTGACAGGCTGGACTCTGAGTGGAGTGTGCTGTTGCTCTCCTTTTCACTTTCTTCATTGCTTTAATGCCCAGTTAACGGAAGTAATTGGTCTGACTGTGGAAGAGGCTGTTTTCATATATATGGCTGAGTGGTCCGAGAGAGAGAGAAAGAGAGAGGAGACTCTGGGGGAAATACGAGCAGGAGAAGCAGAGACACCCTGCCTTCACTCCTCCCTACCTTCAGCTATAGCTCCCACGCAGAGGCACAAGCAGAGGGAGAGGGTTCCTACATTAAAACAAGCTGCCCATTTCCCTTTTTCACATCTGTTTCTCATGCTGATGGCAGGATATAACCTGTAAAACAACAATGCTTGGTAATAGACGCGCTGAGGGGGAAGGTAATGACTCTGAATCAGCAGATTCAGCTACTTGCCAGAGTTTTATCAACAAATGTGACCCCCTCTTTCAAAGGGTATGTTGTCATGGGAATTTACAAGAGAAAGTAGGATGGAGGTGGAGAAAGGGCAGTCAGACAGGAAGTTTGGAGAAAAAAAAATTTAGTTTGACAACTAAAAGGAAGATGCAGAAATAGTTGGTGGATGAGAAGGGAAGAAGGTTGGACATGTGAGGGAAAGAATTTGTGGAAAAATAAGCTTATATGAAGAAGTGTCTGCTGGCGGTCTGAATTCAGCCCCTTTGCTCCTGGTGGAAATAATCGCAGTCAGAAAAGACTGAGATGATGTGGACTGCAACTGTCCTCCTGCTTCTTTTACCTCAGCTTCTTTCCTCTGCAGTATGTATGATAATGCATGCCATAAATGTTTTCAACTTCAAGAATGCTTCAAGAATTGCCAGTATACTCATAGATTTAGGAGTAAGCCATGAATTCCTTTTTTTCTCTTAGTCATACTATCTTTAAAATATTCATGGTATGTGTATGTGCTTTAAATGAAGGAAAATAAGTATTACCAGCAAAATGTAGAGGTAAGAGTATCTGTTATGCAAATATACTTTTTCATAGTTTAACATACTTTAAGTAGAATTTTTTTTTTCGCTGATGCGATATTTTCTGAGCAGTACTTTTGCTGAGGTTTGTTTTAGGTGGAGCTAAGTTTAACCCCTTATTAGTGCTGAGGGATTTTAAATGATCAATCATCAATCTTCCACAGAAAGTACAGTCCTATGAAAAAGAAAGTTTTTCACACGACTGTACACAGTTTTCATTTGAAATGTACTGGAGTAGAACAATAAAGAAAAATACTTTAACGCTGCATTTAGTAAATGTACTTCACTGTTGGTTACAAATCTTTTTCAGGTTATTGCAGTTACTCTCAGCCAAGCACGATATTTGACCTAAAGCACTGCTGATCCCATGATGAAAGCTTCTATCTTTATTTTCCTCAGTTGGTGGTAGAGAAGTCTGAACACAAGAGCTAATCAGGACTTTGTGTTGGTCAAAAACACTTTCACAGAGTGTCTACTTCCTAATTCAGGGGACTGAAGACAATTTTTTTTTTACATTTCTGTAGCATGTTTGAAATAAGAAATGATGTACCATACTGAAGTAAACAAACACAAACAAAACACTGACATTGTTCTGTCTCTAATGCTCTATTGGAGTCATACTTTCCAGGCTATGTTACACATAAGGCAACACATAAGTGCTGACTTACACCTGTAGATTAAACTCGCTCATTGTCCTTCCCTCCTGATTTCCAGGACAAAGAGAACAGAGATAATTTAAACCAATCAGAATTAGTCGATCAAGACTTCTCTGATGCTCCTGTCAAAGACCAGAGACCTCTCAGCGAGGGCAAAGGTTGGGACTCATGCACCATCCCGTGTGACATCACTGCTAAGCTCCTGCGAGATGAGAAACACTCCATCTGTGGTAAAGTCTTTTCTCTTTCCTTGTGTTACTGTTAGCCCCATCATCTTCATGTTTTGTTCAGTGTGTGTGTGTGTGTTCAGGTCAGTTGCAGCAGTCTTTGCTGGCGTTTGGACGCAGCACCCGGAAACTGATGAGGGACGTGATGGAGGAGCAACAGAGAGCTCTGGACATCCTAAGCAGTCAGGTGAAAAAGGAGTCTGTTTTCCTGTGTTAAAAGTTTTTCTGCGCATCGGATTGGTTGAAAGTATTTACACTGATGTCACATTATCAGGTCACAGAGTTGATTACCAAAGTGCAGACACTCAGCTCTGAAATTCAGACAAGCAACACTGAGATGTACTCCACGAAACCTGTGCAATCTCATGGTAACACACACACAAACACATACTGTGATGATCATAGAGCTTGAAAGATGCTAACTAGTGCTAACTAGTAACACTAGTAACTGAAAGGTGCTAACTAGTAACACCCACTAACATGCTGAATTATGGAAAGTGCAGTACTTCAGTACTACAGTACTTTTGATGATTCACAATTGAAAATGATCATTATTTAATTTTATACGGGGCCATGATGCAGCCCCTCAGTTCAAAGAAGCTATTTAAGCTCCTTCCCCTTTCCATTTATCTTCTAATAGGCTACCCCTTACAAACAAAAGGATTAAACATTAGGTTCAAGCCAGAGCTGTGGGCCTGAGATGACCATATTAATGACATCCCCTATTTTTGACATCATATAGAACCAAGAGCTGAGTTTAATATGATCTATGATTATTACAGTATATAAGTAAAAGATAATGTGGACATAAACACTATGCCTCCCTTTAAGGATATCTTTAAACCTGCTGCATCATTTTGTCCATTATTTCAAAAAGAAGTGCCCAGTATTTTAGTTTCATAAAACCTTACTTCCAAAATCAAATCAAAGCAGCACAGGTCTACATACAAACATTTTATCCCCTATTATGGATTAAATAAATAAATAAATCGATAATAGCCACATCCTTTATTCTTCTCAGGCTTTGACTATCCAAACCAACGCTAATACAGTAAAAGTTCCGATTTCACAGACTGAATGTGGGTCTGAGGCGTCTCTTTAATTTTCTCTTTAAGTCACCGTCACAGACTCCAAACTGGAGGTGCAAAACTAAATTTGTATCTGCATTATCATGCATCTCCAAAAAGCCAGCTTTTCTATAAGAACATGGCAAAACAAGGCATTTTTCTATGATCTGATGTTTGTAAAGGGTTGTTTTTTTTTTCTGACCTATGAAGCTAAAGAAAGCTCTAACCTATGCATGCATTTAATCCTTTGGTACATAAATCTTTAAAATTAGCAAATTTGGGGATGCATACTGTATTTTCCACTAGACACTGAACTTCACCACTAACCAGTAAATCTTGTCATGACTTAACAGTTTGCGCCTCATTTGAGTGAGTCACAGAGAAAAACAGCTCTGACAAATATCTAATGATTGTTTGGCGGAGGCAGAGAGATAATTAATGTAATTTATATTATGCTCAGTGACTAATAAGTGAATTGCTCATTCTTTTATATCATTAGTGACTACAAATCAAAACAGTTGCTTAACCATAATTTTGATTGAATTGCACTCTGAGTGAGTGTTGTTTGCATTGATTAGGACGAGACTGTAGCGACATCAAGGACAACCTTGTGTCAGTTGTCCCCAAGATCCCCAGTGGCATTTACATAGTCCACCCGGAGAACACTGACTTTTCATTTGAGGTACGTGTACGTAATTCATTCAGTCATTCACAGTGAGTCATTCACTCTGTGGTCATCACTTAAAGCAAAGCTTGTTCTGCAGGTGTTCTGTGAGATGGACTATATGGGAGGTGGATGGACGGTGATACAGAGGAGGACGGACGGTTTAATTGACTTCAAAAGATCCTGGGATGATTATGTTGATGGCTTTGGACACCTTGCAGGTTGTACATTACAAAAAAGATCCTCTTTGAGGTTGCACTGTAAAAATAACATCAGAAAGTGGCAAAAGTGTTAGGAACTACACTCAATAGTAGTGTGCAAGCTAGATGCTCAGAATATATTAGTAAAAAAATACCCAACATGATGTTATTTTCTATAAGTAAACATTCAGTTAATCATTTGATATTTTGGTCTTTACTAATCTTACGCCTGTGTACTGAAGCAGCAGCAGCATACACTGTACATAAACGATGGCTGTAGCCACAGTGACGTCATCTGCACGTGACCATATTTGGACTTGACTGGGTGGAGCTTGGGAGTTACTGGCTAGAGTTATTATTATTTTAAAAACAATTTTAATTCTTTTTTTTATTTTTTAATATTAATAAAATAATCAATCAATGAATTACTGAATTCATTTTTTACTTGCTAAAGTTAGAGATGGTGAGCTTAGTTAACACCCTCAATTTACTGTGACATTAAATGGGATGGTAATTTTGGCTAGCAAAAAATAAAATAGACTTAAAGTAATGTGCAAAGTGCGATTACATACAAAGTCTGTGCAATGAGGCGAATCGACACAAATTTGTATTGGGTGATGCAAATTTAGGCAAGTTAAAATATTTCAGTCCTGGTGAAATATTCGCTCCACACTGTTAGCTGGGAGATAAGAAATGGAGGACAAGCTTATTGGTGGTGTTTGAGGGCAGATGGACCTGAATAGTTGAACTTTGCTTTTAGATAGAGACAAAAAGGAGCGGGCATAGAGAAAAGAGTGAAATTGTACGACTTAATCTTATGTTCTAAAAATATGTCGTTGTAACCTGACTTAAGCTATTGGTTGTACTCCTCCTCATTCTCTTGGCTGTTGGGGGGAATATTTGTGGATTTCCAGTGCAGCTATATTAATGCGAGTAACGTGTGAACCTGAGAAGCTTAGTTTTGCTTCCCACCACCTGTTATTCCAAGTGACCATGTCCATAATTATGCATAACTTTAAGCCTTAATACAATCTAAATGAGTGAGTTACAGGTGAGTTTTATCTTTCAGGATAGACTTGCTTGTGGACCCAGTTTCAAGCAACCATTGGAGGAACTGCAGTGCACTGGCTTCATTTTTCAGCCACAGTTTCTACTAAAGACGAGGAAATGACAGAGGAAATGGTAGCAAAGCATAAAGAAGACATGCTGCAGTTTTACAGGCTGCTACTGTATATACAGGGCTACTTTTAGTTGGGTACAAGGACTTTGGGGAGTTATGAAATCTTTGAAAACAGCAGGCTAGCTGTTTGCTTCTGTTTCTGGTCTTTATGCTAAGCTCAGCTAACCTGTTGAATGTAGCTTCATATCATTTCCTAAGTTGCCACACTGTCTCATTTTTATTAAACTACAGATGTTAGGAACTATATCTTACAATTAGTGAGTATGACAATAGCAAAATCTCTCTTCTTGTGTTTAGGAGAACACTGGTTGGGCCTGAAGAAGGTGTTTCATGTAGTAAACCAGAAGGATACTCGATTCCAGCTTCACATTGCTCTAGTCTCCCACGATGACGTCACCTCTTACGCATCGTACGATGACTTCCGCCTTGACAGCGAAATGCAGTTCTTCAGTATACACCTGGGCAGATATGTAGGAAGTGCAGGTATGGCTTAATAAATCAAACTTTACAAAACAAATGTTACTTTTAAACATTTTCCAAAGTGCAAATTAAAATTCATAATGACAGCTCTGCTTGCTTATTTTGTGTCTTGTGCATGTCTGCATGGATTTCTGCGTATTCTGGTGCAGGTGATGCATTTCGAGGCTATGACCAGGAAGAGAACCAGGACACAGCTCCGTTCAGTGCTTCAGATGTGGACAATGACGGCTGCAATCCTTCCTGCTCCATTGGCAATTGCACAGTGGAGAGCTGCAGCATTCACCAAAACCACACAGGGTGGTGGTTCAATCAGTGCGGCCTGGCAAACCTCAACGGCTCTCCTGAAGATGCAGAGCGGAACCAAGGGCAGAGGACGCACATCCTGTGGGACACCTGGAGACACAACGGAGTCCCTTACACCATCAAATCTGTCACCATGAAAATCAGGAGGATTGCAACCAATAACTGAGAGATGACAGGGAGAAATGCATCATTGTACGACTGAAAGCTTCAATAAAACAGAACACAATTCTTTTGGACTCCCATTTTCATTGCATCACCTCATTGTAACCAACAACCTTTTCTGAAAGTATTCCCATAAGACGGTGGTTCTCAAACTGTGAGGCACGCACCACTGGTGGGCCATAGAGCCACTGCAGGTGAGACGTGGGTGACCAGGGGAAATTATGGAGTCTATAGGTAAAAATAAAACAGGAGTTTACTTATGATATCCTTTTTCTTCTTCTTTCAGCTGCTCCCTTTAGGTGTTGCCACAGCGAATCATCTGCCTTCATCTCACCTTATCCCTAGTATCCTCCTCTGTCACACTAACCCTCTGCATGTCCTTCTTCACTACCTCCATGAACCTCCTCTGTGGTCTTCCACAGACCTAGTTTGTTTCACTAAAATCTAATATGGACCCTTTCTGAGATTTCATCTGCAAATCTAAACAGGAAGCTGGAGCCTAATGATATAAAAGATATTTTACTAAGTTGTAAAGTCTCCCATATTGGTTGCCTAAACTTTACTGTCTAAACATTTCTGTGTCTCAGAGGCCATAAAATTCCCCTGAGGCATTTTTTATTTTTTTTTTAACCATCATCACTCCTGAACAAACAAAGCATATAGTCTATCTTTTCTGGTTTCCACTTTGTTTCATTTTCATCAGTCATGAAATTCTTTTGCTTTTTTGCTCTCAGACACCATGCGTCTCTCCTAGAACAATTTTACTGCTTTCTCCACGATACGCCTCTAGGTTGTGACACTGTATTAATTACAAATACTGCCATGTGCCTGTCAGTTTAAAATAATTCTGACATACACACGATGTTAAGGAAAAGACTGGTCGGCGTTTACCTTTCAAGTACATACTATGAGCCTGTATGCCTGAAAATCACTTAAACTGATCCATTCCAGTAGGTGGTGCTGTGAATCTCATCATAGTGTGTTAATTGAGACCTACAGTACATGCAGTATATGAGTATGTGTGTATGTGCCTGTTGATTACTACAGCAATGTATTTTGACAGCAGTGGAAAAAGTTGTAATTAAAATGAAAGTATCCTTGAACATAAATCTAACCAGTCACGGTGTGATTAGTGGAAATTTTGTCCAATATTTTGGAACCTGTTTTTTTAAACTTGAAAAAATCTGTGCCCTGATTAGCAAAAACGTGTCACTGTAATGGCCCCTGATCAAATCGAATCAAACCCTGATTTCCCAAAATAAATAAGTTAGAAAGCCAGAGGGCCTTTGTTGCTTCAGACACCCAGAGTGTCCTCCCTGCTTCACAATCAAATCACTGGATTACAGCGAAAAGGTTACGGAGACTTCCTCTTCCCTAAGGTCACATTCGCACTGAAGTGTGAAAATGAATCAGCCCCCTGATTTATCTCAATGTCACCACCGTGTGGAAGCAGCCTGCTGAAATCTTGTGGTTTCCCCCCTTCAGGTTCATCACATGACAGTTAGTTTTTGATTAAATGCAAATTAGCTTGGTAATCCTGAAAGACACAGTAATGTACAACAGTAGCTCAAACCTGCTTCAAACCCCCCTGTGGTCTTTTCAAGTCTGTTAAAGACTTCATGTTTCGGTAACCCTTATTTTAAATGATGATTCAACCAGGAAAGTTTCATGTTCATCAAAACTTTTAAGCACTCCAAGAATCAGACACCGTCATTATGGTCTCTCCAGATGAGCACTGGACACTTTGCAGCTGTAATGAAATCTGCAGCCTCTTGAGCACGCTGACAGGACTTCAAACTGTTTAGTTTTGCCATGAAACACAGAAATTGCTGTTCTGGTTTATTCTAATCTCACAGGTGTCCAACATACCAGCAGTGACATTGATATTTTATTATTCACACAGTAGAGAAAGAAAACACAGAATTAAAAAAAAGCCCTCAGCACAGTCTGGAGTGTGTCTAAGTTTTAATTGTTATGTAAAAAAAAAGAGAGAAGAGGTCAAGAGGAGGGAGAGAATGGGGGGTTAGAAGAGAGAAGGAGGTGCAGGTTCAGGTTGGTTTATTGGACAAAGAGGAGATACACAGACTGCAGAACAGCCACTTCCACACAGGAAACCATTTGGTCTGGGCTCTTGTGTTTTTCTTGCTCTGCCTCTCCTCCTTCTTCAGAGTTCAGCCCAACAAAACATAAACTCTTTAACTCAGAGTGGCTCCATCATTTCAAGTTATGTCTTTAAAGTATACGGCTTAGGTAACTCTAGTCCAGTTAGCTGCAGCATTGTGTGGCTTACATGTACAGTGTCCTGTTGATGCCAAAGTTTATTTTGTGTGTGTATGTGGGATATGTGTGTGTTTGCACTGTGTGTCTTAGTGTCACTGATTCAGGTGATAATACTGAAGGAGCGCTGGGTCTTTGTGTGGTCTGGTATGTGCACATATCACCATAGTTAATCAATACACAAACACACAGACAAGACAGACAGACAGACACACATACACATGAGGAAGAAATACAAAGGACTGTCCAGGTACACTCAGTGCCCCCCAGTAAGAGTGTGTATGTTTGGGCTGACAGTGTTTACATCCAGATCTCAGGTCTGTTCTGTTCAGACGAGGAAGTCTTAACAAAAACTCACAATGGTGACATTTGTCAGATTTACCCCCATTCCCCCAACCATTCTCCCAGTGAAATGTGACGCAGTTATGCCACAAATGTCCAAACTGACTAATCTTCAGCAATCAGGCCCTTAAAAGGTGATTTTTACCACCACAATTGCACATCAGAGACCCTGCTTTATCAGATTGTTTCATGCTAATGTAAGGGGGTGTTTCATGTGAAATTCTGCTTGAAAGCAGACAAGAAGTGACCAGCTAAAATAGGGAGTGGCAAAAAATCATGGGACAATAAAACAGAAGACACTTTACCATCACAAAATTGCTACAATGAGCTACTAAAAGCTGGATGGCTGTTATAAACACATGCATACATGTATGTAAGTGTATGTGTGTATGTGTGTGTGTGTGTGTGTGTGTGATTGGGTACAGAGTTTTCCCACACTGGACTAGGATCAGTTGAGAGTGGGAGCACACAGGAAGAAAAGTCTACAGGGAATTTAAACCCTGAGGAATCTCATCTGCTGTTCATCAGCCATCAGTCACTCCTGCATGCATGTACACACACACACACACACACACACTAAAAGTCTCACTACACACGTTAAACAATGGAATTTAAAATAGCATCTTACAACTCAAACATTACAACTATTGGCAAGACACTATATTATGAGAATATTCAGTTTATTTACTCATATATATTTTTTTAACAAATTAGCCTGTATTCCCACAACTAATTCTGAGTAATTTCAAAGAAAGAGATGAAAGACTTGGTAGACTCCACTAAAACAACTGAGACAAATATGGCCCTGCATCACCAGTAACTCTGAATGTGTTCCTGAATGTTCTTCCTTCCACATCTGTAAAGTTCAATGCGTCACGTAAGTAAAAGTATAGTGGGACCCAGAAGGATGCATTCTTTCTCAAGGACACAGAAAAAACAGAGGGGGAGGGCGACAGAGAGAGGGAGAGAGAGAGATGTGCCGCAGGCACTTGATTAGTCTTTCACATGAAACGGGAGCAGAGCCTCTACTGTAGATCACCTCTAGGATGAACCACAGACCGCTTACAGTTCATCGTACCGGCCGGACTGCAGGTTACACTGACAGCCCCAGAGCCAGGAGCCGTGATAACCTGCTCATGTACGATGATTTTGGAGAGGAAACATGTTGCTCTGGACGATGTCTTGGGTAAGTCTGCCAGATATGCAGCAGGCAGGTGTGCTCATCCTCTGCAAGTTTCTGTTAAAATCATGGAAAAATTTTGGATAGCACTTTATTTCTTATACTATTTTTTTTTTTACACAGCAGGTTTGCTCCCTGGAGAGTTGTTTCCCCGCTAAACTCAAATTTGGATGTAACATTTCAAACAAGTTACATAATCAAAATGATTTGTTTGACATATTTTGCACTTTATCAGTTGACGGAAGGATACTTCAGCTACTTGAGTTAAAAGCTACTATAAGTTCAGCATGTCCACTCATAATTTTATACCTTATTTGTTTTATAACAATGTAATTTTTTTCTCCACATCCAAATATTCCACAAAAATAAGCATGACAGGTTTTAAAGGGTCCTAGAAGATAAAGCGAGATAAAGATTAAAAAAGTATTTCGGTGGTGGTGGTGCTTTCACTAAAGGTCACAGTTACAGTGTTTTTCAGTTTGCATTCTTTAACTTGCCACATGTTTAAGCAAGCAAAGCTGCCATAGGTGCTCTATGGGATTTATTGTAGGTCAGAGCTCTGGGAGGGAGGCAGACTTTGATTTTCTCTTGGATCAGTAGCTTACTGAAAGCTCTACTTAAGCAGTTTCCAACAAAGTTGCATGTACATTTCAGAGTGCACTTCAGCGCCCATGAGCCATTAGTAAACCTAAGTTCACCTATACCTTTGTAATGTAAACAATTTTTTTGCTTTTCTAGCCTCATTATTTACGTTACCCTTAGTGCAGACCATCTAGATTTCTTCTACTTCTACTCAACCTCTTCTCATGCTCAACTCATCACATACTGATGCCTGCTTAGGAACCCTTTTTGTTCTTTTGATGCACTGGGTACTCCTTTAGCAGGGCTTCAGTTTGTGTGTTACAAGCCTTGTAAGTCTCGTGATGCATGCTCAATAATCCAGGTAAAAGAATCCCAAAAAGTTGAATCTGTTCATCTGGACTTGGCGTTTTTTAGTGGGAGAAACGTTTCGTTGCCAACTGGTAACTTCTTCAGTCTCAGCTGACTGCAGAATTCCCCAACCTTATAAACAGTACATTGCAGATTCAGCCTCAGATGCAGACAAAGCAGGATTACTCCTAAAAGTCTGCAGATGAGATCCTCTGTTAAGGGCTTCCGAGCTACAAAAATCCTCCAGAAGGCACAGAGCCAGCTGCTAAACGAACGGGTGAGACAAACAAATTTTACCATCGACGTGCTCAAAGCAAAAGAAGAGCAGATCCAACAAAGACTTACAATGCTTCTAGATGAGAAAACTCTTCAAAAGGTGATTGAATTCACTGAGAGAGTTCGTCTAGCACAGCATGAAAAGTCTAAGAACAGGCAGCAAAGGAAGTTTGAGTTACTTGTTGTGCGTCAAAAACACCGGCATACTACAGAGAGTGTCCCTAACGGCCAGCAGAGAGAAGGATGCCAGGCGTACACGGAG
>VUQS01034313.1:4268-20714 GCA_015108495.1 Heterochromis multidens | reverse complement strand
AAACACATATTCAATATTAAAAAAAAAAAAAGAAATACAGACTGATGCACTGAATTTGAATGTCTGGTATATTTATATCACCATTTATACCAAAAGATTTTAATGATTTTGTAAAAGGCTTTTTGAAATGTAGAAGTCTAGAGAGACTTTCAAAATGAAAAAAAAGGTGGGCCACATTCATTTTTGGCAATCTGATATATGTCTGTATGCTGCAGTTTCACTGACTAAACAATGTGATGAGAAGACTCATCGAACCAGGAGAAACCTGACTAAAATAGCATTAGTATAACATTTATAAAATTTACTTTTCTGTACTTAGGCCCAGCCTACTTTTTCAAACCTTTAAGATATACTGTATCTATCATTGGCAAGGACCTTTCTGAGTGTCATTACCTTGGACGTGTTTCTCTTGTAACTGGGTTATAGTATTTGTCAGGACAAAAATCTATAATATTTATGTCTGACATGGACTAAATTGGCTATATGACTCAATCTGAAAAATTGCTGGTGGTTTAGGGTTTACTTACATTGCTAAATAGCTCTTGTAGATTCAGTCCCAGCTGGGCACTTAAAATATCTATTCTGGTCTATCACTGTATCTAATTCAGTCCAACAAAGAATACAAAGCTGATTTTTTTTTACATTTTCATAAAAAATATGTGCATAGTACCCATTAAAGCATTCACACAGGTGATATATTATTGTGTTTCTGTGTGCACTTTATAGGTATGCAGTCCTTGATGATAAATTCTACACATTCCAGTTGCACATTTCATTTGGTTTGAATCCAAGAAAGAAGGCAGTTTGTAAGATTGCAGGGG
Source organism: Heterochromis multidens (assembly GCA_015108495.1). Taxonomy (NCBI): domain Eukaryota; kingdom Metazoa; phylum Chordata; class Actinopteri; order Cichliformes; family Cichlidae; genus Heterochromis; species Heterochromis multidens. Next base: position 19,893 of record VUQS01034313.1, on the reverse strand, counting down.
AAGATTTTTGTTAACTGAGCTAACAGATGTTTCACACATTAATGCAGACAATGAACAAATATAGCAAAAGCAGTGCATTCGACCAAATGTATTAGTTTAGCTGTGAGTTGTCAGAAACATCCATTCCAATGTAATGTCCTCAAAAGACACAACATTCCTAGACTGCCCTTACAACAATCAGCATATTTCTGAACCTTTCAAACAAGTCATTGTAAATCTCAAGTCCATTAAATATAGACATCTGGCAGATCAATATCTTATAGAAATCAGAGCAAATGTATATTGATTTTGTTTTTCTTTTTACCTAAAACCTTGAGTAATTCATACTAACCAAAGATAGCAGCTGAGGGACTTGTTCTTGATATAAGCCTGTGAACAGAGCTGATGCCATGGTCTTTTCATTCAGAGAGCACCATTTTATGTTTGTGTTTAACTATATGTGGCAGATATACAAAATATGCAAACTATTATGTTCACTCATGCCTACTGAAGGTCTAAAAAGCCATTTTATAAAATTATAATTCAAGGCCATAGCCATTTTAGTAACGATTTGAATGTCTTCACTAGATATTACATTGCACAGTGATAGCTTTCTTTTTTTGAAGATTTTAACTGATAACCAATACTGGATTTTGTTTAATTTGCCTTTTGTTTCCAGTGCAATCAGCAGTTTCTAGGGCTTTTAATGTCTTACCGTTTTCTATACTGGATGAAATGAGTAGCCTTCAGTGTTATACAATATCCACTTTATTACACAGGACTTGGACGGTAAGCCTGAAAACACCTCACACTGTCAAATGGGTTTAAAAACTAAAATTAAGGTATTTTGTCCTCTAAAATCTCACTTCTATGTCAAACTTTAGTACGCTAAGAAAACTGTGGACTTGAGATGCTTCAGACTCCATCTTTAAGGGAACTTGAAGGTCACACCATTCATCAAAGACTGATGAATATCCTCAAGGATGTTGACACCAGAGACTGGTCATTTAAACATCTCAGACATCAAGAAAGGTCTGCTGTGATTAACAGAGTGGCTTGAATTATCTTGAAAAGAACATTTTCCCAGGGTTAAAAGAACACCCATTTAATGTTTACAAATTCATCTGAAGATCTAAAGAAAACTAGCCTCTGATTCCCCTGAGCTCTTTCAAAGTGGATCTTTGATCCACCATCTCTTTCCCAGCAGATCGATTGCAGTTGAAGAGTTCATTATCCAGGAGAAATACATATGCTTCTCTGCCACATCTTCAGCCGTTCTTCTCATCCCTTTTTGCTCTGTCTTTTAATTGGCCTTCAGTCATCAGTCATCTTGGCTGCACTTGTTCCTTTACTCACTCTGTCGTTCCAGTCTAATGACACAAAGGCTAATTTTACACCCACCAGTCGTTCCGTTTAATTACTGACTGTCCAGACTTCTCTAGCTCAATCAATAACAACCATACCAAGATGAGGAGAAACTCTGGGAAAAATTGTCCATGGGGCATTTGATTTGGAAGAGGAAAGAAGATTCTTTATATCTTTGCACAAATGTAGTTAATAGAGGCACGATGAAGGTAGCTAAATGGTTATCAAGGGTATTTTTAATGTCTTTAACTATAGCCTACATATCACACATTCTAAATGTTCTCTGTGCTTCAAGGTTTCACTCTGTAACACTGATAAACGTTGACAGTGTAGAATTACGTTTAATTATTTATAACCTGTCAATGGAATGAGATCATTTCACTTATCCACATGTAAATCAGCTTCTATCTAAAGTTTTGTGAATGAAAATGCTTGATGCTAATGGGTGACTGACTTGCTATTCATAATGCCACCTTTTCAGAAACTACTCTGCACATCAAAGTGTGTTGGAAGTGAAATCATCATATCATCATACCACAGCAGTTTTCTACACTGAATTCTAAGGAAGATTTCAAAGATGCTTTCACACCCACTTGGATTTGTTTGGTCTTACCATAAAGAGAAAAAAAAGACACTATTGCTTTGTGTCACATTCATACCCATACACAAGATAAGGACTGACAGGCTACTCATTCACTTTTGGTTGCTGTTATCTGGTATCATAGCCTTGTACTCACAGGGGGAAATCTAATTTCAGAGACAATAAGTCATACAGCAGTTAATGCCTCTTGGATTTTTATTATCTGGCAGTTACAGAGAGCTCACTAAGAAGGATTTGATTACAAGCATAATGAACATACTCAAGACTGCAAGTGGACCTCATATGTCAGAGTATTGTACCATAATATTATCACGGATAGTTAGCCTCATCATCATGCTGGAATTTAGTGGAATTAACTAATCTCCTCACACTGACCAAATGTAACATTTTTATTAACTTTACCTTTCTAGTTTTTGTTCTGCATGACTTCAGAAATTTAGTTCTTGAATGACATAATGCTAAGAGGTCACCCAACTTATTAAAATAAGTCATCCATCTGTTTTTAGACAGGAGCGACTTTTATAGTGCTAGTAATCAGATTCCTGTTCATCCCAGCTATTAACAGAATAGATGACTGACATTTGACACTGGATTCATAAATCATGCTTAAGTAGTCATTGTGATTCATTAAAACAAGGGCACCCATCAAGCAAGGACTCTCTAATATCATGAGAAAGTGAAATAAGGTTTAATATCTAAACAGGTATAGATTTTTAAAAAAAATTTCTACTATTTCAGCAAACACCAGGACTCGAGTTTACTTGTCATGAATCTGTATCCTTCTCTGTGTGTGAGTTTACATACTCATCAAGCCTGAGGGTTTACTTGCTGGAACCCACTGGAGACAACCAATCAGCAGAGTCATTTGAAGATGCTCAGTTACTGGGGACCAATGGGAGATGACGGGCTGAGCGGAGCTAGGAACTGATGGTGGAACTGAGTGGCTGTGGCAGCGCTAATGGTAAGTGAGAGGTAATTAGGTAGAAAAGACTTGTGTGCGGCTCTCCATCCGGTGAACAGAACGGGGAGCCGGCCTCCCCACCGCCTCATTTATCATCATCTGCTTAGCAGGCGGCTCAGAGGCAGGACAAACAGAACAAACCCCCTCCATCTTTTTCCCTCTCTCCGTCTCTCTCGTTGCTTCTTATCTTCTGTCCTTTTTATCCTATGGACGGCATTTCTTTCACTTTCTGCATCTAATCTACTTTTCTGTATTGGCTTTCATCTCCTCATTTTCTTCTCTGTTGTTTTCTGTCTTTGTCTTAGCCACCTGTCACATTTACACATCATTCTTTGCCTGCTGCTTATGCTGTCTTTTACGTCTTATGTTCCATTCTACTGTTCTTGCTGTATTTACTTCTTTTCCTTTCACTTTCACGTCAACATACTGTGCTCCATCCTGTTCTTGTTATTTTGTCTTACTCCATCTATTTATGCCTTTACTGCTTTGGCGCTTTCCACTTCTGCTTTGCAATTTCCATCTTTCCTGCCATCCTTTTCCTTTTCCTGCCTTGTGACGTTGGATGTTGTTTTTTTTTATTTTACATCTTTCTTCTCCAGTTTGTCTCTTCATTCTCTTCACTGATGATCTATTTTTTACATTTTTTTTTACCAACTAGGTCTAATCTCTTGTCTTCTCATTTCCTTCTTCCATTCTCCTCTTTTTGTGCAGTCAGCAATGTATCTTAATTTACTTGGCAGCATTTACTTATTTACAAGGTACTGCTGTCTGAACACAGACAGAAAAATCTGCTCCGCCGAGATGTTACCATGTGAGCTTCACATTACTGTAACTCCTGCACCATTTTGGGCTAGAGAGAAAATTCAAATGGTTCCTGAAAGATGAGAATTATTTTGTAATTTTACAGCCAAAATTACAAAATAAGTCCAGGCTGCCTGTATGATACTTGGGTGATAAAGGGTTAAGTTGGAAAAACAACTCAGAAAATTTGTCCTACAGGAAAAACATAGTGGATGAAGGAAACATTTGGTTGATGGTATGAAACTTTAATTAATGTGGCAAATGGCATGGGCATGTATGGCTGCCGGTGGAACTGGGCCACTAGTGTTTATTGATGATGTGACTGCTGATAGATTAGCAGGATGGATTTTGAAGTGTGCAGGGGTATACTTTCTTCTATGCTCTCACAAACAAGCAGCAAATGAAGGTTGCTGCTTGTTTGTGGGTCAAAGGTTAAAGGTGGCTGCAGTAAAGACCTGTTAGAGCATCTCAAGGAAGGAAACACAACACTGGGTGATGGCCATGTATTCTAGATTTCAGGCAGACATTGGCTGCAAAGTTTTTTCATCCAAGTATTAAAAAAGAATCTTTATGGTTATTTTTATGTTAATTTGTCCCATTAAATTTGAACCTCTGAAAATGGGGGACTGTGTATAAAAATGGCTGTAATTGTTAAACAGTTCCTGCAAAATGTTTGTAAAACCCTCTGAATTAAAGCTGAAAGTCTGCACTTCAACCACATATTGATTGTTTGAATTACAATCCACTGTGGTGGTGTACAGAGGCAAAACTACAAAAATTGTGTCTTTGTCCCAAACATTATGGATGGCACTGTATATTGGTGTCTGACTGGTGTTTGGAAAGCAGTGATGCTGTGAGACTGCTGTGAGCATGTTTAAAAGGAAACAGATTCTGTTCACACCAACTGGCTCAGGGCACTTAGACTTAACAAATTGTCTTTAATCAAGTTTAAGCTGATCATTTAGGGCTGCTGGTAGCTTTACTGCTATGAGGAATGTGCAACTGGTATGATTTAAGTGCAAAATTTCAGTCTACATCAGATGAGGTCATCTTCTCCCTCGCAGATGTGTGATGGATGAGAAATTAAACGGTCATTTTTCTCAGGAGAAGTCAGCAAAAAGGAGCCACTCTTCACAGAGTGGCTCAAATTCATTAACAGTCACATCTCTTTGTTGTGTGCAGCTGTCAGTAATTAATGACTTCACTTGTTGTACAACTGTAACAACATGTCAAGACCCTGGCAGGGATACAGACAGCAGCACAGCCAATATCGATAATTGGCTGCAACAGGTGACAGAGAAGAATGGACCTAAACAAGAAAAAAAAATACACAAGTACAAGAAGTACAAGCCATGAATATAACTCCAGGGTGTGATGTGGAAACGGACCTAATTTGTAGCAGAAAGTAATTTGTATCACTCCTGACTGGCGGCAGTTGTTGGAGAAACAGGGAACAGATACACTCAGGTACCCTAATTCATCACCTCAACACTCACTTCCTGCCTGCCTGTGTCACTTGGCTATCTCACAGTGCCCTTGTTTCTATTATGAGACTACAAGGTGTGGCTAAAATGTTGGATTACAGAACCAAAGAAAAAAAATGTAACATTTAATCAGTTAAGTAGTTTTTAAGTGATATAATTTGTATTAATCAATACATATGCTGTTAGCAGTCTGCACAGAAATTTTAGATTTAAACTAAAAAGCTTTTCATGAGTTCATTCAATAGACTTTTGGCTGTCTGCCTCTCTTTTAACGTGCTTTTATCTCCGGTGGTCCTGCCCTGCTGATCTTTGATTCCACCCACATGCAAGGATGTTTTCTGTTCAGCACATTAGCTTCTGTCTGAATGTTGGCTAAAGCTGTCTCTCCAGACTTTCCCCTCATTGCCACGATGGAGAGCCGCACTCAGCATCGATTAAAGCTGCAGCTGGGTTAGGGCCTATGACAGGTCACCTCTATGGTTGTCACCTCCCACGTGCAGGAGCAGAATGATGAGATAAAAATGCTCCCTCACTGTTGACATTTCAAATTGTAACACCGTGTGCCTATCAGATTAAGATACTGTGATATTGGATGTGCGTGTAATAACTGTCCACTTGTCCACTGACCCCTAAAACCCCGTGATGGTGAAGTTTCGAGATGAAATCCATCAAAAGAATAACTGTACAAAAAAGAAAGTGATAGATTTCAGGCACTGGATTTAAAGTATATTGCTACTTACAAGACAATATGAGAGTGTACCACAGATCAAAGGCAATAATGCTCCTGTCATATTGTTACATAAACCGACATTTGCTATATTTATATAAAACAAATACAAAGACCTCTTCACATAACACACTCATTTTTTGATTTGCTGCAAAAAAGTTTCTTTTTGCTACTCTGACTTCATTTTGCTCCATGTGTAAAATTTAGGTACCCATTTTGACTGTGTTACTTCTACATACACTATTCTTGAATTGTTCTACTAGCTTTGCCTGAGTAATAGATCTTAATGCTTTTTTTTTCTTGACAAAGTTATTAATGCCTCCCTTATGAATCCCAGTGATAAACAAAGTTGAACACTTTACATGCAATAAATGTGTGTAGAAAAACCAGCGGTGCTCTGAACCAGCTGTGGAAGCAACCCTAACTCGCACCAGGTCACCATCTATTTGTCATTCTGAACGTGGAGCTTTGACAAGAACCACAAAGAGTAAATTTATCAAATTGCTGCATGTCATATTCTATTTGTCTGAGAGGAGCTCTCTTGCGTGCACTTATCAGCTGCCCTATCACAGCCTAATAGCTACTGTAAATTTGCTCATATCAGATGGCAGGCATTCATTTGGAAAATGGCTGTCTTAATCTATATTTTATCAACTGGACTGAACATATTAATAGTAGATATTTTTATTAAGCCTTAAGGCTCATCAAGATTCCTGATGTGAAACTCATGGCAAGGGACTCAAATGATCCACGGAAAGTATTTTCACTACATTGTCTTTTGTCTGTACTTTGTACTGCAAAGTACAGTAACCATATTCATATGGTGTGTACTGTTTTTATGCTTCCCCTTGCAGCATCCACTCGGACAAATAAACAAAGCTATTAGTTTGCGGAAAGCTTATAAAACATATTCTCCTGCATGTGTGGAGTAAGCACAGATAGCTCTCAGATCAAGGTTTTAAGGTATTGTAGCTCTAGATCCAAGAACACCAATCTGTTCCAGTCTTGCTGAAACTGATAAAGTCAATGAGGAGAGTGGCTTCACAGCTGCATTATAATGCTGAAGAAGTTTTTCTTAATCTATGGAATCTGCTTTAGCTGAAGAATGATCCCACACTTAATTGTCAGTCAGATTCCTTTAATATCATAGAGGATCTTTTCCAGAGAACATGTGCAGAAAGGCAGGGAATGAATAAAAGAAACAGATAAGCCACAGAGACCTCTGATACAGTCAGGCAGGGAGCTGAAGATAGATTACAGTCAAATGCAGATAAAATTATTATTATTTTTAATTGAAACAATACTGATTTGGGTGACTATGCAGATAAACCTCTTGATAAAGTCCAGTTTATCATTTCACTGCTCTTTTTTCCATCTCTGCCTTTGCCTGGTACTTATCTACAGTCGCACCCCTCTCCCATCTTGAGCACTTATCTCCTGTGCCAGTGTGTGTCATGCATCCGTAACCCTGTCGGAGATAGGACATTACATGGCAAGATTCTGCCGTTTACTCAAGATCTCACACTTGGATGGTTCCTGCGGGCAGCCATCTTAGCATCAAAGTGTTTGGTCTCCATCCTGGACAAGCCATTTGATCCAGTCCCAGCAGTGTGTTTGCCCAGTTTTGTTTGTGCAGCCACGTGTCACCTCTCCTCCTACTGCTGAGATTTAGGATGATACGGCATTCCAAACAGGGCAGCAGATATGTTGAGATTGCCAAGAAAGTCAACCATTTTAGATGCAATACCATTTGATAAGAAACCAATGGACTTTTCAAAGACTTTCAAAAAGAACCTTGCTTACACTCTCTTCTTCCTCTTTAGCACTTATGTTTCCCTAGGTTACGCCACTTGATAATATAGAAAACAAGAAAACTTGTATCATCAGCCAAGAAAATTGTCCCATCATTAATGTTACCTGCTCTTTTAATGATGGTGCCCAACAGGTCCTGAAATGTTTAAGAAGCACACTCTCAGGGAAAACACTCCTTTTCTTTTCATTACTCAATGAAAAGAAAAAAAATCTGCACAAGCAGACAAGAAAGCAAGTTAAAAGCAAAAATAACATAAAAGTAATTCTGTTAAACGTGATCCTGAGACAATAGAGACCAACCCTTCTGATGCAGTAGCTATGCTCTATCTGATAGTGGCCCTGCAGGGATGGGGAAGGATATATCAGGGTGGTACATGGTGCGAATACTTGCTTCCTCCACACCCATTTGGGAAGATAAGGAAGTGATGACACTCACAGGGTAACAAAGGATAGAGAAAAGGAAATTGGAAAAGGGAGGGGGAGCATGCTGTAGATCAAAATATCTTTGATGTACTTCCTTGAGGTATTGCTATGTGGTTTTCTTGAAATGTGATACTGTAGCTAAGCTGGAAATCAGGTGGCATCGGATTTCATAAGCACTTTGTTTCTGTTTTTATTCAATCACTGTTACTACCTACCCTTGTTTCTCCCCTTTTGTTTATCCTCTAACTCATTCGAGCACATGCTTATACCTCTAATGTTCCAAGAAGAAACACAGTCCTCTGTGGTAATAATTTCTACTGGATTAATTAAAGGGTAAATGACTTGCTCAAGGGCACCTCAAATAGTCGTATGGGAACAGGAAAGCATGAGTCATATACAACACTATTTTGCAGTGGTTCTGTGGTTTCAGAAGGAAAGCCGATTTTTACCAACCTTTGGGTTTCCAAAAAAGACTTGAAAAGAGCTTTTTCCATGAGTACAATAAAGGTATGAATTAGAATAGAGAGCAACAGCACGAGAGAAAAGGGCTCAGAAGAGCTTTTAAAAGTTTTGAGCAAGGCATTACTTTAATTGCATCACAGCAAAAGCAATGGAAGTGAAAAGTTTGGCACAGTCCTTAAATTAGTTTTTTTTTTTTACAATGGCTTCTTTGCAAAGTTCCATCTCTTATTTTCTTAGTCTCTGGAGGTAATAGACCTGTCGCTGCAGTAATAATGATGAATCTCCTCTGTCTGCCCAGCACAGGCTGGGAGAGGGCCCCAAAATATGGATGTAAGCGGCTGAGCTAGTGGAACTGGGGTTAAATCTTAGTGGAGAGAACACTAAGATTATGACCGTGGCATGAAGTAATAAATCAAAGGAAAGCATGCCACTGGAAACAGACTGCCACAGTTTAGCATGAGATACCAGCCAATTATTTGTGACTTGTGCAGGCACTATGTTGAAACAGGATAAACATTAAATTACAAGCGGATCACATACTGCAGGCTCTGCTTCTAACACACTCTGTTCAAAGTCATCATAGAAGGGACATTCAAGTGGTACAAATCACACCTCTTCTCTTCCCTGTCCCGATGGCACAGCACTTAATTACACCTCTGCCATTTTAATACCTTCTGGGTAATGCACTTGATAGCGCAATCATTCCTTCTTGACAACATCACCATTCATTTAGGCTTTTTATTGAATCTCAGGAATTGTTTATACTTGGGGAAATGTCCCATCCTCGACCAACAATCCAAAGCAAGTTATTCTCTTGACTGTGACTGTAAATTCACTCCCTCCATGCTGCAGCGAAGTGTCACGACAGTAGGTAGTTTATGTCTGTAAAACAAATGATTTACCTTTCAATTGCCAAACTGTGTGTGTGATTTTCTCAGTAATGCAGTCTGACAAATAAGGCAGACAGTAAAGGTTAAAGAAAAGTGTTTGAGACTATTAAGTCAAGTATTTTTTCTCCTTCTATTGCCTAATGGCATTTGCTAAAAGGATATAAATTAATTTACTTGACCACCCATACTGTCAACCAGTATTTTAGTTTCAGGGTTGCAAGATTATCTTGTTTTAAATATGTTTATTTTGAGCGATATAATGGGTAAAATGACAAAAAAACTCAAAGCCCATTGTTTCACATTTAGTCCAATGCAACTATTACATGGCTAAAAAAAGAGAAAGTGAAGAAACAATTTACATCCATGCCTGTCCAGACCTGGCTTTGATTTTTGGATCTAAAATGTCACCTCCTAAGGATTTATTCCTATTAGACTTTTGTGGGCAATTTCAGCATAATTATCATTCGAATTCTGTGGTTATAGTCAAAAATGTGTTTTGTGAGGTCAAAGATACGTTCTTTGACAACCAAATTATAGTCAGTTCATTGTTGAGTGGACATTTTTTTTTTTTTTTTTTTACCAGATTTTGCATTCAAGAGTAAAACAAAGGCATGACTTTAGAGTTGCCTTAGTGTTTGACGTCAAACAGAATCAATTTATGATTGACTTATTCCATATCTGAAGAAATGCCCCCAAGAATTCAAGCAGTAATACATGGAGAAAAACAGGAGAGTCTATATGCTTCAATACGAACAGATGGGCAACTCTAAAATGTAATGTGACGACCTGAAACCTGTGTCATGGGTTGAACCTAAGTTCAGAATCAGCTCATATGGTAAAAACAAAAGAGGCACATTTAAGGAAAACAATCACCTGCAATCACCATTATTAATATTTAAATATTTAATATTTTAAAACATTTGTATTTTTTCATGATTTAAGGGTAAAATTCCTTCAGAGATTGTGTCTTTGAAAGGCAGGCAAAAGTCTGATTATACCTTCATATCTTTGACATTTGACCTTTGTTTCCCTTTCACCTTCATATCCACTCTCTCATCTTTCCTGAAAGCCTCGTATCATGACTGCATTATCATAGCAAGTCATTTTGCATGTTATCACAGATTAACCTTTTCTCATATCATTTAGCACTGTAAAATGACACAAAAGAAGCTTATAATGCTATGCATGATATATGCCCAAAGTGGCATGCCATTTTTATGCAGTCCCATTATATCACATTGTTCTTGGCCCAAGGTCATTAACCTGTGTTCACGCATTCCTTATTCCTCTTGCAATAGTATTATTTGTTCCCCTCCTTTAACTATCCACTTCCCATTGTGCAATGTAGTTCCTCTTCTCAGCTTTTTTTTTTCCCCCAAAACAACCGGTGTATGCTGCACATCCACTGCTGTTGGCTGCACTATATTTTCTTGCTCCGCTAAACCCTACAGTAGTGTACTGACCCGGAACAGATGCAGTCGACCTATATACAGTAAGCTGTGAGTGAACAGCTTCCATCTGCAAGAGCAATCTGGTACTTTTGAGTCCTTTGAGCTCTGCTATGTTTCCCTGCCTGCTGCTTACGCTACGCTTCACACTTTGGACACTGAACTGCAGTTCAACTCCCAGAATTGGCTTTCTGGCTGTCTTCTGGGCTAATACTGAATAGCCTTGGGGCTTGACCTTTCTGGAAGGCAGTGAACTGTCAAGCCTGGTTACATTTTAGTGGTCCTGCATCAGTGTACAACACACTCCTGAGTGTGCTGATTGTGACATTGTCTGGCAGACTACTCGAGCCCGGGTGTCATTAGAGGTCTTCAGCTCTGACCTTTATTGCCAGATAATCCCAATGAAGATATCTGGCCTCCGAAAGAATCTTAATGAATTTGACTTGTTTATCTCCCAGAAAAAAACATGCAGGGAACTGTTTTTAAAGAGTGCTCACAGACTATTGAGTCATTTGTGGGGAAGTTCTTAGGTACTTGAGTAATCATTAACCTCACCTTTCACAACTTTCTCAATCCACTGCCTGCCTTAGGTCAATGAATAGGAGAACAGGTGCCCCTTAGGCTATCACAAGAATAAAACCACTGAAATAAAAGTAGCCGAGTAAATATCTGCAAAACACTGTTCTCCACAGGTAACACACTCACATCTCTTCCAGTGGTGTGTGAGATTTAGCTAACAAGCAAAACGCTGTCAGGCTTCAGCAGGGGAGAAATGAGACACAATTAGAAAAACACAGTTCAAGCAAATAGCTCTGAAATCCAAACAGTGGGTGAGTTTTGACTTGACGCTGAATCAAAAACAGATTGGCCACTGCTTCATCAACTCTAGGACAGAGGCAGAGACAGGTATGTTGGGAATTTTGCAGCACTACAGAGTGAGCATGGTGAACACTAGAGCGTGACCTGGCTTTGTGATTGGATCTCAGAGTTCTTGGAGGGTAATTGGGCTCCAGGGCTCAGTCAGCAGTGAAAAAAAAAGGGAGAAAAGGTGGAGGTTATCAAAAGATTTGGAGGGCCGAAAGACAAGATACAGACACTAGACAGGACCCAGACAGACTTCTGTGATATTCTGACCCTGTTTGCTGAGAGAGCGTCAGAAAAGGCAGGTGAGGAAGAGCCTATTTGGGTGCGTGTTTGAAAACCTTCGAAGTGCATCTATGTATTTATGTGACAGAGACGGAGCAGTCATCGAACCAAAAATGAGGCACTGTGTCCTGTAAGTCTAGGGTTGCTATAGCGCTTCCAATGTGTGGCATCAATATTTCAGGGAAAGGCAATGGCGATGAAATCTGATGGAAAAAAAAAGAATAAAAAGAACAACACACACACACACACACACACACACACACACACACACACACACACACACACACACACGGGGGAGAGAGAGATAGAAAGAGTGAGAGCAACACAGGAAGGAGTGTAATGATTAATTTGAGCACCCAAGGTCTGACCTTAGTAACCTCAAGGCTGTGGCTGTAGATCTCCACATTAGGAATGCAGCCACATAACCTTGCACATCAGCCATCTTCCCTCTTAACCCACTCACCTGTCTTCCAGCAGCACCTGTTCTGGGCAGTCATTGATATTCCGATCATGTATCTTTTCCTTTCCAAGTCCCCCTCACAACCTCCTGTGCCTGTAAGAATGTGTATAAATGTATGTGTGCTGCTGGAAAGAAAAAAAAAAAAGAGCAAGCATGTTTACAGCTTTCCTCTGGGCTCTTTTAAAAACGAATTCTACCTCCAATCTAATCTTCAACTAATATACCAAGAGTGGCTGCCCGCCTACATAATCTTGCATAGCTGTAGTGCCCATATGGCCCAAAGGGATCTCTCATTGTTTTATTACAGATCAGACAATCTGGGCCTTCTTTCCCTGGTTCTTGTAATAGCCTGTCCTTGGGTGTTTTATTATGGCAGGTCATTTCATCCATTCAGATATACCACAAACGTCCTATTGCAAACCAAGCTGGAGGGAAGGGTGAATGTTATATAATCATTAATGTGGTATATTAAAATGTTTTTAATTGCACCAACTCCACTGAACAAAAGACAGGGCAGGTGCAGAAAGCTCAGCAGTTGACATAACTAGGTAATATGTAACAATCCAAGTATAACTTCTTAGTATGGGCAAACATCCAACTGCAATCATCAACTAGTTATTTTATCATTGTAAGGCATTAAGTGTGTCATCCCATTGGCTAATATATGCCTTGGCACAATTCCAGACCCGATATGCTGGCAGTGAGTTGGTCTTAGGGATTCCATTTGCTGCTATCTAGATAGAACTGTGTCTGGTAGGTCTAGCTTTCATACCCCTCCTGAGGCCTGATTGTCAAGGGCAGCTTACTTCCAGCTAGAGGTGGTCGAAGTGAGAAACATGCAATAGAAAAGAGGAGCAGGAGGACGAGGCAGAAGTGAGCAAAGGTTTTTAAAGAATGCTGCTCAGGTTTTCAGCTAGTGAAAGGAGGGGGCTCTCTGGGATGACAGAGTGTCTGGCCAATCTGGCGGGAAAGGAAATCCAAATGTGGGGATGGGATGGTTGCCACGTTGCTGAGGGAGGATGCAAGTGATGGATGGCAGTTGTTAGACGCAGTAATTGTGTTCAGGTAATTGACCCTGCTCCCTTCCCTTTTCTCACTCTCCTCCTGGTGAGCTAAGCACTCCATCTCTCTTTCACTTCTGTTCCACAGACAGGAGAAAACATCAACAAAGGGGTAAGTTCCAAGTTTTGGTAGCCCACTTGTTAAGGATTTTGAAGCTTTTGCTTTGGTACACGGGTGGCTGCTTCTCATTTTATGTCAGTTAAAGCAACAAAAACTCTTAGCAGACAATGTTATCAACAGTGTCTTAGTGCGACTCAGTCACACTAGAGTAAAAATAAAAATAATGCTAACCTCCTTGCGAATTAGGGAAAATTGATCGTTAACTGGTGACTACATTGAATTGTTTTTGCTGTTGGCGACCGGGTCCAAGTAGCTGTGGCAACCAACTGCTTGCAAGGAGATTGCACAGGTCACAACATGTCCCCAAACATTTGCGACTCAGACTTACTGCACTAACTCTCAGGCAGATTGGTGAAGGTTTATAAATAATTGCAGTCTAATTAATAAACGCAGGCAGATTACCAACATGTTGCAGTCAATCTGAATTAGTCTGTGCCGAATAGCGCAACTTGTCTGTGAGGTGTCTCTTTGGAATATAAGACTCGACTCAACTAGTTGCTAGCTGGTTGTACTTTGGTTACATTCCTATATTAAAGCAAGGTTGCCTGAGTCATTTCACAGTTAAATCATTGTCCTGCAGCAACGACATCACTATTTGCGGAGAAACTTCTGAATTTCTATATCAGATCTACGAGATTCTGGCTGGACTCTGAATGTAAGTAGTTAATGTCAATTTCTGTATATGTAGACTGCAAACGATTTGTAATTTTCACCAACTGATCACAGTTAATCACTGTATTATTACAAATAGACATGTATGCATGTAATTGATAGCTTGACTCCATTTAATTGCAAACTGGTAGCAGACTGACTCCATGTTATTGCCGTTTTATCGCCATCTTGTTTTATTGCCAAAGTCACTTTGAAGATAGCAACTTACGACAAGTGGTTGCAGATCTTCGAAGCAAACATTTCAAATGCAATGAGATCGCAAGTTTGCACACATTCGGAATAATTTCGGTCATGTCACTGTCTCCAACCACTGTTTTCCTTAGTATGACTGTAGTAGTAGTCCCAAAAAACAATAAATAGTCGGAATCTAGCAGAATCTTCAAATGCATACACATTTGATAAAGTAAAGACAAAGCGTGAGCATGCAGAGAAGTGCTTCAAACAGAAATATATTCCAAGAACTAAGATATGTACAAGATATAAACCAAACTCATTAGCCTATTTCCACAGTCAAGTAAAAGGTGTTGAACCAGTTAGAGCTGCAGCACACACAAACCTTTAGTGATAAAGCCAATCGCCCAGTGACTAAAACAGAGAAGGATTGTCATGGCTCAATATGGAGGAGGTGATGATGTACTTCCCTCTTCATGCATCAGCAGGTTATAGCAGTATTCATCACTGGTCCCAGACCCTGTGCTAATAATCAGCAGGGTATATCTCAATCTACAATCTGTGATTTATACCAAGCTCTGCAGTAGGGTGACAAGTTTTTAAATGGAGCAGTGCAATGTAAATCATAACCTCAGTGGGTGTTGCGTTGGCGGGTTCATGCTGTGAGATATGAGGAAAAGCAGAACGTCCATCAGCAAGTAAGAATTTGTGTCTGAGCACTTTAAACTGCAGGAGAAAGCGATATGAGGTGGTGTTTGCTCAGACCGGAATCTCATGTTTACTGCTAATTTCAGATCAAAAAATATAGGTTTTGTGTCCATATTTCATTTTCTTTATTATTATATAGCTGAATAGAAATATTACTTTGAAACGTACTTTTTAAACCTTTGTAGAGACTGTCGTATGGTGAAAAGAACCAGGGTTTTTAATTTAATTTAATCTGTTCACAGGTAATGAATTTTAAAGCATGTCATGCTAACCACAACTGACTCCCAGTCATTATTTTGATGCTAAGCATGTCACTCATGAGCTTCTTTTTTT
>VUQS01034311.1:7128-18747 GCA_015108495.1 Heterochromis multidens | reverse complement strand
GGTATATTTTTTTAAAGAACAACAGTGTCTTCCAATTTTTCTTATTTTAATTTAATATGTTAGTATGTTTCATGCAAATATACCTTTTGAGTGATGATACTAACATACAGACAGACAAAGAAACAAACTCAACCAATCACGTAAGCTCCTTGACGGAGTTAATAAATAATACATTAATATTCTTACTGGACAGAAAGGACAGATAAAGTGTGAAACAGTGACAGTGGTGTGGTAAGACTTAAAGGTAATTAAAGGTAATTAACAACACTATCTGCTCTTATAAACATGCCAAACATTGTGCCTGCTGTCTGTGTAGGTTCTCAGTCATCCAGGACATGGCAGTCTAAGGTTTGAAAGAAGGCAACTGGACTTCTTTAAGTTGTTTGAAGACGTTTCACCTTTCATCCAAAAGGCTTCGTCAGTTCTAAAACTAAATGGTGGAGAGTCCCAGGTATTTAAACCCTAGTGGGGGGCTGTCTCTTGGGAGGTGGTCATTAACCCACTATTGATGGACTCACATGATCAATAGTGGGTTAATGACCACCTCCCAAGAGACAGAAGAAGTCCAGTTGCCTTCTTTCAAACCTTAGGCTATTGTGCCTGCTGCAGGATAAAATATATTTGGAGCCAGTTAATGTAGAGGACAGACTATGTTTAATCCCAATTATCAGAAGAGACTTTAAAGATTCTGGAATTACCTTCTGAACACTGGCAAATGTTATTAAACAAGAGATATTTATATATATATATGTTTTACATTTCAACAGCAATTCTAATACTGAGGCAATATACAGTACGAGTGGTGCAAATTTGTATCATTTATATTTAAATCATGATTTACTTGCCAAAATATACTTAGCAATCAATCATCCACTTAACAATCAGTGTCATCGCATATCATTTCTAACCTAAGGATTATTTTCGTGTAATTACAGGGTAAGTTCAGCCTATTTTTGCAGCAAGTATTTTATTGTTACTCTGTACAAAATGCTTTCACAGATACATTTTCTTTATCAGAGTAAAATTGAGCTTCCTGTCATCTGCCTAATTTTGATCCCAAATACTATTTTAGCTGTAATGAAATCAGAATCATCACCCATGAAACCAAAGCTCACCTCACTGCCGGAGGACTCTCCTCCTGAGCCAGAAGCGCAGGCCTCGGAACACAGAGCCATCTCTCTCCTTGTACACCTACAATAAAGATAGAAATTTATACGATAAGCATGGTGATACACAGCCGTACTTCTGAACAGATTGATTTGTGTACATATGAGCTACCTGGCTGTGAACACAGACATTGTTTATCTGCTGAATATGGATTTCCCTCAATAAAAACCTTCCCTCCCTGCAGAGACTCGTCATAAATCCTTCACCCGTGTCTTCAGGTTGCCCCAGTTATTGTTGCCGCATGTGAGCGATTGACGGCCACTGCGGCCCTGAGGTGACTCTATCACCACCCACGGATGAGTCACACATATGCAAGTGCGTGTACACTGTATTCATGTCCCTCTGTTGTTATTCTCCTAAGGCTATTGGGTAGATTTATTTCATTCTTCAAACTGTTTCTATGAGCTGCACACAAATGCCTGATCTCAGTCTGTACCAGAGTATAAGTCTAATCCGACTGCGATATTATTCCTGATAACTAAATTAACAATGACCGAAGGATGCAAAAAACTTCCTGTTCAGCTAATGTTAGATTATTATTTTCCTTTGATGCTTAACCTTAAAAATATCTCTCTGTTCAGTCTCTTTATAGCTGTAAATTGATATTATATAAATAAAACTAATACAGAAACACTAAAAAAACTGCCAAAGAAAGCATGCTTGAGCTGAACTTGATGTTTTTTATCTTATCAATTAAAGCCCTCAGAAAAGGTTTTTTACAAAGTATTAGGTTACATTTTATTGCAAATAAACTATTCAGTAAGGGAAGAATCACCTAAAGGCCTATTTTTAGGGTTTGATATGCCATTTTATTTTTCACTAGAACAATTTTCCCTTATTGATTGTAAAGTTACTGTATTCAAAGTCAAGACTGTTAGAAGTATGAATCCCCTAAAACACAAGGTCAGAAAGCCCATAACAAATACATATTTTTATTTCCATTGTTACTTTTAAATGTATTTGCAAAACACTGATTACTGAGTGGGAAAAAGTAACTAAATACATTTACTGTATTACTGCAGTTCACATTTGTAGCAGTTTATTGACCTCCTACTACATTTACTTAACCACTATAGTTACTGGATAGTTATTATTATTCTCCTTTTGCTAGTTATAAAATATGTTGCAATATTAAAATTAACACAATAAAAAAAAAAAAAAAAAAAAAATATCAACTCCACCATCTGGCCGGGGCCTTTCTGTGTGGAGTTTGCATGTTCTCCCCGTGTTTGCGTGGGTTCTCTCCGGGTACTCCGGCTTCCTCCCACAGTCCAAAGACATGCAGTTAGAGGGGTTAGGTTAATTGGTGATTCTAAATTGCCCATAGGTGTGAATGTGAGCGTGCATCGTTGTCTGTCTCTCTGTGTTGGCCCTGCGACAGACTGGCGATCTGTCTGGGGTGTACCCTGCCTCTCGCTCTATGGCAGCTGGGATAGGCTCCAGCCCCCCCACGACCCTGAATTGGATAAGCGGAAGAGAAAGGATGGATGGATGGATGGATGGATGGAACACAATAAAATATTATGTCTGAGTTGATGCAGTATTAAAAATCTAATAATATCGAAGTGTGTAAAATATCAGTCACATTGGAGCGCTTTTATTTTCAAAGCTTTAGCTACATTTGGACTGCTGGTTAATTTAAGTTTACATTAGCAAGGTTTTGATTGCAGGACTTTTACTTGTAGTGGAGTATTTTCACTGTAGTAATGGTATTTTTATTTATGTAAGGGCGTTAAGTAGTTCATTTACCGCTGCTCAATAATTCAGTTATTCTTTAAGATAAAAATGTGAACCACTCATGACACAATTAATAACTCAAAGTTTATTATTTGTCCATTATTATTAATTAAACTCCAATACGCGGATACTAAAGTAATTTTAAATAGGAACACTTTGAAGCACTAATAATGTCAGAGCTGATCTACAAGAGCTAGTTCAATTTACTGTACTGTACTGTACTGAAATTGGCCGCAATAAAGCCAGAGGCAGAGAAGAGGGCATCTCAATGAATGGAGCTAAAAGGCTAAAATAATTATTTTACACCTCTATCCAGACAAAAAGAAAAAAAACAAACATCATTTTATCTTACTGTTCATGAAAACAGTATAGATAACATGACTGAAATAAAAAAAAAAATCAACCTGAGTCCATTGGTTTTTATTACAGACAGACAGTTTTGTCCATAAAATTCTGGCATTGTAATAATACATATTAAATGGTCAGTTCAAGTTTTATGAAAGAACAAGCTTCCTTGATCCCATTTCAAAAGAAAACCTAGACATTCAAAGCATAGTTAAACCACAACACAAACTTCCATGTGTGTATAAGAAGTGGCTGGTTGTGGTGGTTGACGCTATGAGGAAGCT
The DNA here is from genome assembly GCA_015108495.1 of Heterochromis multidens. NCBI lineage: Eukaryota > Metazoa > Chordata > Actinopteri > Cichliformes > Cichlidae > Heterochromis > Heterochromis multidens. The sequence continues at coordinate 15,214 of VUQS01034311.1, read as the reverse complement.
GCTGCTAGAAATGTTCTGCTGCTAGCAGTGGCTCAAGGTGTTGTGACATCCTCAAGGCCTCTTTTACACAGGCCTAGAGAGCAGTTGGTTACTGCATGGCAAATGAGTATTCCCCAACCAGTTGTGAGTGGGCAGGGAATGAAGAGTCACTATGAAATCAATTGTTGAGCCTCAGTCAGGTGGGATTGCTCAGTGACCCCATGATAACCACTGGTCGCTAGGAAAAAACGCATATTCCTCAACTGGTTGGTGAGTGGTTGCAGGAAGTTGCTTACTATTGCTAGGTGACATTGGTTGCAAAGACGTACAGTGCTGCACCGAAAACCGTCTTGCGATTGCTTTTGCTGCTAGCAGGTTGCTGCAGCCACCTGTAGTTTGCATGGAAGATGCCAACTTATCTCGAAATACTTGCCAACAACTTGCTAAGGGCTGTGAAACTGTGAAGACTGCACCGCACACCAGAAACAGACACCGTTCGCCTTTAAAGTCAAAGTTGCCTCTTTATGAAACATGCTGGTTTCAGTGGTGAGGGTCAACTTTTACTTTGAAGGCTTTTCGGTTTTCGTTGCACTTTTTCAAGTTTCACTACCACTTGGTGGTTAGTCAGCGAGTGTTTGAGACAAGTTGGCGTTTTCCATAAAAACTACAGGTGACTGCAGCAATCTGCTAGCAACCAAAGCAATTGCACGGAGGTTTTTGCTGCAGCACCCTCTTTGTGAAACAATTTCACCCAGTGACAACCAACAACCATCACCAACTGGTCGGAGAATACACATTTTTCCCTAGCGACCGTTTCTAGGGGTTCGCTGAATGGTCCCTAGGCCTGTCGGACTGAGGCCTAAGACTCACAGAAAAGTATTTTACAAAAATTCACATTTTAAGGCCTACTTTGCAAGAGCCCACTATGAAAGTGGAAGTCCAGACAAATGAAGTTCTTGATTATAAGTTCTCAGATAATATATATATTTATTAACTGTTTACCAGTTTGCTTATGTACTCTCCCACTGTAAGTAACCAATAACTTTTACAGAGAAGGCCCTGTGTTTACCAGTCAGATACACATATAAGAATAGTTTATAGTTTCAGAATTTTATTATTAAGCCCAAATAAAAAATTATTGTTCAAACAGAATTTAACACTACTGTTATTGTTTACTGCTACTTATTTTTTTATGGCCTACATAATCAAAAGGGTTATTACAACAGAGAGCTGTCCATGGTGCTAGTAAGCTTGCCTCAACTTTCTGGTTAAAAAAATAGGAGCACTTATTTATCTGACTGCTTCTTATAACGCTCAGAAGAATGCAGCAGGCTATTTACTGGACCATACCAATGCAGGAAATATGATTTCAAATTCGTTGATTGCTCACATTAAAACTCATTCTAAACGGGCAGAAACATAAGGCACGGCGGTCATTTCAACTCACAGACACAAACTAACCACCAGCACTGTACACCAGTGAGTCATCACGGCCATGGAGCCTCTCAGTCCATTTCACACTTTCTCCATCGCACTTCAATCTACGGCGATTTTTCACTTTCTCTTTTCTCGCTCTCTTTTCGCAGCGGCAGCCTCCTTCCTTTGCTCTAACCGACTTTACAAGCAGCGAAGGACTCAGTCTTACCCCTCCTGGCCGGAGCGCTCGTTCTTCTCACTGGGGATCCATGTGTTGTCGGACCGCTTGATCTCCAACGATGCTGCTGATGTGAATCAACTGAGGTGAGACACTGAGCATGCGTGAGGCTGGAGGGGAAAAAAACGTAGAAACTTAATTGAATATGACATATGATAACCTATGACCTGTCATTTTTAGGGAAGACGTTCATAAATTATCCAGTAGTATTTGTTCATGCAGTTTAGTCTGTCATTTATGACTTCAAAACCGTCAACATCCGGCAACTTCTGCCCTCATAATGAATCACATGTTTTAACCAGGCAACACAATTCATTCTTTACAGTAGGGGTGACTGTGGACCTTTAACTGAAAGAAGTCTTTTTTTTTTCTTTTCTTCTTTTAAACACCATCCTCAAAAACATGATGCTGGATTTTAATTTACTGAAATAAATATTATATTCCTTAGTGTGTCACTTTGATTAGTATGAAAAGGAGCTCATTTTTGAAAAATAAAAATAAAATACAGTATGTCTACATATACTGCAAAAGATTAAACATTATCCTCTCTAAACTAGTCTGGGATACAGATTCACTACCTGCCTGAAGAGAAAAGGCCAGATTAAGACCCTCTATATAATTCTTTCATTCTCATAGTGGAAGTTCAGCACTGTTATCAGTTCAGCTGGGATGAGCTGTCTGAATCCTTCCCCCCTGGCTCATTTTGCACCTGTCTAGATGTTATCCCTTTGACGTTTGTTTAGTCTGAAGGGCTTTTTGCCGGAGGTGCTTTAGGATTGCTTCAAACTTTTCTTGAGTGACCTCATCTTGAACCTTTGTCCTCTCAGAACTGCCTCTGAGTAAGAAGCTTTTTCCACACTGCACTCTTTGTTGATCTGTTTCAACATGACAATGCAGAGTGTGACATAATGTGTAAAAACAAAACAAAACTGTCTTTCTGGAGTTTGGTGTAGAAGAATTTAATTCACCTCAACCCCATTCAGCACTTTGGAAATGAACAGGAACACATGTCAGCGAGCATGAGCAGCTAACCTTTGTGTAGTCAGGGATATTTCATACTGGTGTAGAAGAACTGGGAGATAGTAAATTTTATATTAATATTGGTATTACATCGGTCAATACAGAAACAATCGCTGGCCGACGATACTTTGAAGCTGTCTTCTGTCATCAAGAAGATGGCAGAAGAGAAAGAAGATTCAGGTTATGTGATAGACTGTATAATAATAATAATAAGAAGATGATGACGAAGAAGAAGAAACACTTTATTTATCCCATATTTGGGAAATTGTTTGTTACAGCAGTTGAAGTAACAATAATAATACAAGATTGCTATAGCCTCTGGGTCTGGAAAGTGAAAAAAACTCCTCCAGTCAACAAAAAAAGTGTGGTTGTATAGGATGACATCACAGTGGCACAGCCAACATTCGACTGATACACTTCTACAACTATATGTTAAATTATTTCATACAGTTTGGAATGAAAAAGTTAAACACCAACATCACCGATAAGTTACTGCAGCACAAGCTCAGGTTGACTATTTCGTTAACAGTGGTTTATTGCTTCTGTGGCAATCACATACCTGCATGACTGAGGAGGAAACTGACTTTGGAGTGAGCCTGTGCAGGTCAGAAAATACCCCTACCCCTACCCTTAGAGGTCAGTTATCAGCTTGTGCAGCTACACTGTATGGACAAAATTTATTGGGCTGCACCTCTTAGTTTTTGAATTCCATTGCCCCAGGTGTATACAATCAAACACCTAACCATGCAGACAAAGGTGGTGCTTCAATTCAATTCAATTCAATTCAATTCAATTCAATTCAATTCAATTCAGTTCAATTTATTTATTTAGCGCCAAATCACAACAACAGTCACCTCAAGGCGCTTTATATTGTAAGGTAAAGACCCTACAATAATACAGAGAAAACCCCAACAATCAGACGACCCCCTATGAGCAAGCACTTGGGGACAGTAGGAAGGAAAAACTCCCTTTTAACAGGAGGAAACCTCCGGCAGAACCAGGCTCAGGGAGGGGCAGCGATCTGCTGACCAGTTGGGGGTGTGGGGAGGAAGACAGGACAAAAGACACACTGTGGAAGAGAGTCAGAGATTAATACTAACTCATGATTAAATGCAGAGTGGTGTATAAACACATAGACACACAGCAACTCAACCATGAAGTGGCAGAGCACATAAAGTTACAGAGCAGGGTCGCTGAGTGCCGAGGCGCACAGTGTGTAAAAGTCCTGAACAGTCTGCTGACTCAGTAACTGCAGTGTTGCTAAACTCCTCAGCACAAAAACTGTGTGCCAGGAGCTTCATGGTTTCCAGCTCCTGTATGTCTAAGTAGCTTGTTTATCCTTAAATTTATTGTGTAGCCTGTAAAGGTAGCCCAGTGTATAGCTTTATTAGTCATATAGGACTGGCTCTTAAATGTAAATTTAATGGGTCTTAGTGTCATTTTTTATTTATTTTTTTTATATCTTTTATTTTTTATGGAATAGCAATGTGATTTGAGCCACATCTGGGACTAGACACAACACCCCTTTGGGGTTGTGTCAAGAAGGATATCTGGTGTGGCAACCCCGTGTGAATAAGGGAGCAACCGAAAGTAGCTTCTTCTTAAAAGTTCAAAGTCTTACCAAGTTAACAGTATAGTTATAACTATTGCAGTCATAAGGTGTTTGATCCTTGGTTCATCTTCCACTGTCCACTTCCAATGGCATTAACGAGCTTGAACCATAGCAGGAATAAAAAGTAGTTGGGATAGTTTTTTCTTAGTTCCAACAACTTCATGAAAGTGCATTACTAGATCACTGGAGGAACTTTGAAGCTTATTGTTAACATATACACGGAATGTCACAATGAATTCCTTCTATATCTTACCAAAACCCATTTAAGTGCAAAATGAGGGAAAACATGTAAAAACTAATTTGAACAGTAATATGCATCTGACATGGTTTCTCCACATACAAAAAGTTATATTACCATTAAAATACAAACTGCTCATGCATCCTCTCCTCTCCTCTCCTCTCCTCTCCTCTCCTGTCTTCGTATAACCGTCTATCTACATAAGCTGCAATTTAGGTCCATCATAACTTGCACAGTAGTTGTGATGCCACAAAAAAGTTTTCATATGTATCTTAAACTCAGATTCAGGGTGCATACACAGGAACTAACCACACATACTGTAAATCATTCTGGACAGTGCATTAGAATAATAGAACATATTATATAGCATCCTGCTACTTTACTGTGTTGTTGATAACAAATTTTTCTGTTATAAATTTATATATTTATTTTCTTCCATTCAATCAACCTTAAAAGTAAGTATGACATCTTCCAGAAATATTACAGAAATGCCATAATGTTTTCTTCCATTTATAAAGTGAGTTCTTGACTAAAAATTTCTAAAAAGAGTTCACATACCAAAATTAATCAGGCTGAGAACTCTTTTATTTAGCTTTCAGTGACTTGATTCGGCTGCAGGGGAAAAATGCAGACATTCGTCCGTGCCTTTGCATTCTTTACTGTGCAATGTGTCCTTCACTTTCACTTTCAATTCAATTAAATTCAATTCAATTCAATTTAATTTAATTTATATAGCTCACTTTCACTGAGTCCCTTTTAAACTATTCACTTACAATGAGATAAATATTGGAAGGTAGTTTTTGTACAACTCTGTCCATCAAATGCCAGTGTTGACAGGATAGTGTGCTTAAATAGAGTGCTGCATTCAACCAGTTGTCAATGGCTGATAATGCCTCCAGGAAGGCAAACTAAAGAAACATTGATGCCTCTGTAAGCGGTAGTACTCATTAAAAGCAGGCTCACTTCAAGGCATGGGCCCTAGCTGAAATAATGTTAAAAGAAACAGCCTCATGCACGCACACACACACACACACACACACACACACACACACACACACACACACACAGCCCACAGTCAGATATAGACCAATATGTGTTCTGTAAATATTTCCTGAAGATGCATTATTTATGCAGACTGTCATAACAGATCCCAAATGAAAAGAAAACAAATACTGTCATTTTCACATATTTATCTGGTCTGCGTGGGGGGTTGTGCTTCATCCTCCCTGCATATTTGTTATTTGGACGCACTATGGTGAGCCATAAAAGGCAGGGTAAGATTGTCTCCAAGGTGCCCCGGTGAGAGAAAGCCATAGAAAACTGCTCTTGTTTGTCGTTCATCTCCACGTACACATAAAGGTTTTCATATGACCAAGCTGTGTTCTACCAGAGAGAGAGAGAGAAAAAACATTTCCATGGTTACGAGTCCAGCAAGGTCAGGCACATGAAGTGAGTGCTAGGTGTTGATTGGCTGACAGATAATTATACTTTCCTTTAAGATGATGTGCAAACAGGATTTTTTTTCATCTCCTTTATTTAGAAGCTGTTGTAAAGCATTATCAGTAATTTCAGCTGCCTTGCTGCCCTTATTACTTCCTTTATTCACCAGCTTGGGAGGGTTATTCTTTGGTGTGATAAATTATGCATTATGCTTGTCTGATATCTTAAAAATAACCTGTGCATCAACCCACACCAGCCTATAAAGCCACTATCAGTGTCATAGAATATCCAAGCAATCATGTTAATTAGTTGTGAAAAGCCTTTCATTTATTGGCTCGTCAAATAAAAAGGGCAAAGTGTTTTCCAAAGCCACAATATTTAGGTTGGATGACTGAGAAGGCAGTTTCAGTATTTAATTTCTCCACCTGTCAAATCCTTTTTGGGGTGGTAGTGGTGGTGGCGGCTGTCCCAGCATGCATTGGAAGACTCTTTTGACAAGTTGGCAGTTCAGTGGTGTGCTAACTGAGATACAGAGACATTTTCTTCTGCGCCCCCTCTGCTTCTAAATGCATAAAATAATAACTATCATTAGAACTTGTGTCTTATAAACTCAAACAATTTCTTGCAGACCACTGATATTGTACTCAAGTACTCAAGCACTGCAGCCAACAGCAGCTTCATTTTGCCTATAGCATAAAGATTGGAAACAGGGGCAGCTAGAAATTTACTGATTGAAAATCCAGATTTTCACTTTTTTAAAAGCCTGACCTGCCACAGAACTAAGAAATATAATTAACTGCATGTTTTTTTTTGTTGCAACTTTTCTTTTAGTAAATTTTAGATTGATACTCACAATAGGATTTTAATGCAGCAGGTGAAGCTCTTTGTTTACTTCAAATAATCCTGGCTGAGAATCAAACAGCAACCTCTGAAGCTGACAAAGCCAACGTGGAAGTTTCTTTAATGGTCAGCTGAGGTTGGTTCAAAAGAGAGCCACTCACCATAAACTATCATACTAAAAATCCCAACTTCACCTATGAAATGAGCATGTTTAAAGCCTTGTACAAAACATCAGTTTTGATATCTATTGCAAATTTTTCTTTAGAACGCATCTGGATTTTTTTTACGTTAAAATTTTGACTCCTTTGACTGACAGGTAAGGCAACATGTGCAACTATAGGCACTAGGTGTCTACTAGGCCTCAAATCTGCTAATTCAGGTGACTGAACTGGACTTCTCAATTGTGTTTGTGATACTGGTGCCTTTTGCATAGCTTGTTGTTTCTGCTAGAAGTTTGGTGAGTGAAATTCAAGTATTATATTATATTCAAATTTCTGTGCATTTTACCCATACAGTTTATGGATGTAGGTTGCTAACAAAGCTAGCAAGCATTAGCTGAACTTGGCACTCTACCATCAAAATATATAGTTTTAGTACGTAAATTTCTACTTTTTTCGTTCTTTTTTCTTGTATGTCACTTAGAACTAAGGTAGATATCTGTATCTGTGTGATACACATATAAAGTTTATGGATGCCGCATTAGCTGATAACTTCGGTTGCCAATGGCCAAAATGCTGAAATCAAGGCTTTAATATACGATATCTCAAACCACTTGGTTTCCTTTGAGTCAGGGCTAATAAATGTTGAACAACCCTTACTTGAACTGAAACTTATGGACGCTAAGGTTGCCATAAAACACCTTGTAAAACAACAAATCTTTGCTGTTACACTTTGGTTTTTGTATTAAGCCAACATGTAAATAATTACTGAGGTTTAGATTTGCTGTTGGTTGGATTTTGTTACCTTTTCATAAAACCAGGCTAGCTGTTTTACCCTGTTTTACATTAAGCCAAATTTAGCTAGCTGAGTGTAGCCACACACAAATGTGAGTCGAACAAAATTCTGTCACGGAAAGAAATTTTGGTGACCATTAAGTTAAGGGCGACGTACGTTGAACGTGACACGTGAAACAAACGCAAATGGTGATTGCAACATGGCATCTGTAGGTGGGATAATGAATACAAAAATCAAGAGAAATGGGATTTATAATAAATCTTTTTTTAAAAAAACATATAGATGTTAATAATCGCTGTATGTGTGACAATGTTTGTGCAAAGTTTTGTTGAGATTGCCCCCCCCCCCC
>VUQS01034310.1:0-10157 GCA_015108495.1 Heterochromis multidens | reverse complement strand
CTTGGACGACTTGCTGTAATTGATGGAACCATGAATTCTGCTCTCTACCAGAAAATCCTGAAGGAGAATGTCCGGCCATCAGTTCATGTCCTGAAGCTCAAGAGCACTTGGGTTATACAGCAGGACAATGATCTGAAACACACCAGCAAGTCCACCTCTGAATGGCTAAAAAACCCCAAAATGAAACCAAAATGAAGGTTTTGGATGGGCCTAGTCAAAGTCTGGACTTAAATCAGATTGAGATGCTTTGACATGACCTTAAACAGGCCGTTCATGCTGTAAAACCCTCCATTGTGGCTGAAATAAAACAATTCTGCAAAGAAGAGTGGGCCAAAATTCCTCCACAGTGATGTGAAAGACTCATTGTCAGTTATCACAAACACTTGATTGCAGTTCTTGCTGCCAAGGGTGAAACAACCAGTTATTAGGTTTAGGGGGCAGTTACTTTTTCACACCACTGTAAGTATCAGTCCATTTACTCCCTGCAGAAAGTACTTCATTACTTTAGTGTTTCTCTGCACGTGAAGTGGCAACCAGAGACCATCAAATATCTGTGACACTCAGCGAAATAACTGCTGATGACTCAAAGTGGGCGGGTCCTGAGTTAGACTTGTGAGCAGCTGGAACGACTACCAATGAGAGCAAAGTGTTCATTGACATTATGAGGGGGCGGTAAATACTGCACACAGGAGGGTTTAAATTACAAAGAAATGCATGATGAGCTTTATGCTCAGCCAGAGTAAAAATAGGACAGCAACCTGCTTGTGACCAGAGACACTTGGTGGTTGCCCAGTGATTGCACTGAATTTTTTTGCTGTTGGAGACCGATTGCAAATAGCTGCAGCGACACAAGGATCACAAGGAGACTGCACAGATAGCCTGGTGGGAGGCAACCTGTCTCCAAACAATTGCCATCTAACTCAGATTGACTGCAGTCACTCAGACAGACTGGCAAAGGCTTGCAAACAACTTCCGTCTGATTTATAAACAGACAGATTGCCAAAATACTGCAATCAACAGGAGGCTCGACTCGTTGCCAGCTGGTTGTATTCTGGTTATATTCCTATAAATGCAAAGTTGCTGGGTGCCTGTGTCATCTTGACTGAACTTGACTAAACTGCCATCCTGCAGCAACTACATCACAATTTGTGGAGAAATTTCAGTTTCAGTGAGGTTCTGACTGGACTCTGAATGTAAGGAGTTAATGTGGATTTCTAGGTATGTAGACAGCAATTTTCAATGATTTATCATAGTTAATTACCATATTATCACAAACAGATTGTAATTGCCAACTTTTCCTCATTCAATCGCAGACTGATTCTTTTTTATTGCTTTTTATCTCCGTCTCGATGCACCTTTGAAAAATGCAACTGACTGCGAGATCAGAAGTTCGTTGAATACGGTTGCAAAGATTTTAGTCTACCACACACACAAACACACAGTCCCTATCCTAATGAGGACACACAGCTTCCTTTTAGTGCCTAAGTATGAACACAAAGCTGGAAACCAGCCCAAAGAGCACCTTAGCACTCAGCTGTAGAAAAAGCTAGAGGTAGAAACGGGGCGTGTAATGCTCCAGGCCTGGCTGCTCATCACTGCTTCTGATACCTGATGAAGATCAGGCTCTGGCTGACCGGCTGTGGTCTGCACACACTCAGCTTTCACATCGTTACGAGTCTTTGCTAGCTTTGTGTTAACATGCTGTCTTTGCAGATGCTGATGAGTCCGTGTGGTGTCAGCCTGGGCGCACTTATTTTACATCATGCAGTAAAATAAGAGTCAAATTTTCCTCCTCCTCCACAGGAGCTGAAATCAGCTAACTGTAAGGCCTCATATCAAGATAACAAGTAACAACATAATTGTTTGCTTACTAATTTAGTACAGTAACGTGTTACAGTAACCCACCTGAGCGGTCAGATCTAACCAGAGAACAGGTGATATGACCTCCGCACCACACACAGCATCACCATCATCTAACATAAGAGTTCAGTCCTCTATCAGGACGTATAAGTTCTCTACCGGCCGCCTCTCAGTGACCTGAACACAGGTGAAAACCTGTGCTTACACTGTTTTAGTTTGGTTATTATATTTTCGCTCCCTCATGAGGTCTACTTGTGTTTAACTTGCTCATTTGTGCTGCTGTTGGTAGACTTTAAGTAGCTCACGTTCCACTCTTACTGCCACTTTTTCTGTAACTGCAACACACCAATTTACCTCGCTAAGTAAATCTGTTCCTGGATGTTCTGTTTAAAGCCTTAACAGTGGTTCTGTAATATTTACACAATGCATTATTCAGCAGAGGAACACAGGAATATAAAATCAGGCGTGAAACAGCTGCTGCACAAAGAGGTTAAACTCCAGAGTCACTTCAGAGTCACAGAAAAGCTGCAAGCTGCTGCGATGGTGAGGTTAATGGCAAAATATGGAGAGAACTTACTGGATGGAGCTGCAGATGGAGGGAGGGAGGAGGCGGGCGGACCCCAGCCCTTCATGTTATAAGCCGACACTCGAACGTAGTAGAGCCGACCCTGAAAAGTATAAACCCATCTGTTAATGTGAAGAGGCAAGTTTGGAGGGAAGAAATAACTTCAGCTGAAAATAACTACCAAAAGTATGTGGACGGTTTCAGAATGGGCTGCTTTAAATTGCGCAAATTTTCCCTTTAAGGCATCCACATACTTTTGACTAATCTGTGTACACTTTCTTCTTATCCTGTTTCCTGTTTTTAATGTGTCAAAACAGTATTGAGCTATTTTCACCCATGAAAAACTCGATCGTCTTGCTTTTTATGCCTCAGATGTCGATTAATGTGATGACTTTCAGCTCAGGCTGAGGTCGTGTTCAAAGTGCTGTAAGAAGTGTTACAGGTCTGACAAAGGAGATCGCTCTGCAGCTTTTTCACAAAACCAATTTGTCTGCTTATTCATGCATTTAAAGCGGGAACATTTCTGAGGTGCACATCTGAACAAACTTTTCAAAAGGTTTGATGCTAAAGAGACATTTCTTTATTTTCTCTGGCAGCCTGTCCTTGAAAAAAAGCTCTGACAGTCATTTTTACTCTGCTTTATATCATCAGGACATGTGTGTTAATAATTCTTTCCTGCTGTAAAAGAAAGCATAAGTGTTTTAACATTTCAAGAAAGTTCAGTTTTAAATGTCACTTTGCTGCTTGGTTGAATTTCGGTTTTAATTGGAGCCCCTCAGGGTTGTGTGCTCGGCCCCCTCCTGTTCACCCATGAATGTGTTCACAGACAGGAGATCACTCTGGGGAAGCCTGCAGATAAAATCATCATCATCATCATTATCAGCCGGATTAGAGAAGGAGAGTGCTCACCACCAGCTAAAGTAACGAGGCAAAGGAACATCTCCACGCTGGAAACCAAACCTCAGAACTTCTTACAGAAAACTTACGGCTGAGTTCTTGTTAACGTCTACAGAAGAGCAGAAAAAGCCCCCCTGAGTGGAAACATCACAATCTGGTACCAGAAGTCTGCAGTGGGTGATTAAAACCAGCATCCATCTACCAAACGTCAGAGCAGTCTCCGTCCTCAGGCTGTGAGACGGCTCAACTTCACCATGAACAACAGATTTACTTTGACTTAAAGCTTTCCCCAGTAAATCAGCTGACTTTATCCAATCAGAGCAGGGTGTAACTTTTCAGTTTGTCAGTATCAACCAGAGAACAGACTGAAACCAAACGATGGACCCACCATGAATCGAACTAATGATTTTAACCCTTGTTTTTCTGTGATGTTGGTCAAAGCCAGACGGGTTTCTTTAGATAAAACCAAAACCTGAAGCAGGCCCCACCCCTCAGCATCCCTCTTTAAACACAAAGCCACTTATTTGGGTAGTTATTTTGGAGCATTATCAAAGTACCTTTAGGCCTCAGCTACAGCATCCTCCTCTGTCACACCAACCCTCTGCATCTCCTCCTTCACTACATCCATGAATCTTCTCTGAAGTCTTCCTCTGTTCCTCCTGCACTCTCTTCTTCACCTCTCTTGTGCACTGTCTGTTGCTTTGGATGGTTGACCCCAGGTATTTAAACTCACCCACCTTCACTACCTCTGCTCCTTGCAGCTTCACCTTTCCACCTGTCTCTCTCTCATTCACACACATGTATTCTGTCTTGCTTTCATTCCTCTTCTCTCCAGGCTCTCTTCCACCTACTCAAACAGGCCCTGGTCCCCCTGTGGTCCCCCTGTGGCCCCCATGGCTCCCGGCTGTGTGCCCTGTCCAGGACAGCCAAATAAATTATTTAAATCCATCTGAGTGCCTCGTGAGACTCAGTCCTGACACGATGAATTCAGTATGTAAATCAGAACTGGTTCACACTAACATTAGAGAGTCTGAGAGCATCCATCGGCTCGGCTCATTATTCGCCCACAGAGCGTCTCCGGCCCTTTCAGCGTGTTCTTTTCTGAAAGTGTTCAGGGCCGCTGTGGAAGTTTGTGAAAGCTGCTCGCTGCTCTAAATGGCAAACAGCAGATTTGGTTCAGTATATGCAGCAACAGTTAAAACGAAGGACTGCACAGTCTACAAATATCACAGATGCCAATCAGCAAACGCACAACAGCAGAGCTGCAGGGAACGTGGAGAGACTTCACCAAGGTTAAAAAACATGCTGTAAAACGTGCTGTAAATGAACACATCCATCGAGGTTCACAGGGTTCAAACGTTTAAATAAGAGACTGACCTCAGGCACACCAGCATCATCATCAGGTCACAAAAACACCATTTTAATCCTTTTCTCTTGTAAATTTAACCGCTGAGTTTTCTGCAGCTTCTCAGGTACATCTGAAGCAGAAACTAAAGCCGGCACACGGCGGTGAAAGTGCAGCAGACAGACTGCAGTTTTTTTGTGTTCCGGTCTGATGACTGTGTGGAGGAGGGATGCTCTTGTTACCGTGGTGAGGCTACTGATGGTGCACTTGAGGCTCTGCAGGTTATCCAACACCACCTCTCCGGCGAGCAGCGAGAAATCCTTCAGGCAGCTCCACTCCACTGCAAACACATCGACAAACACAACGTTAATCTCCTCACTGCTGCCTCTGATCGCCACTTCCTGTTCCTCCATGTACACATCACATCCTGAGGTGACCTTCAGGACCAAAAGAGATGAAATCCATCTGAGAGATAAATCTGAGGTTTAAATGAAGAAGCTTTAGAGAGTTCTCACCATCACACTCATGTGCTGTAAACTAAATGTATTCATTTAAATTTGGTCCTCACAGGTTTGTAGACCCATCCTGTAAAAGGATTTATGAATGACTCGAGGCTTCACCTTTGACCTTTAACCCTCTCACACAGGAGCGGGACCTGTGTGTGTGTGTGTGTACCTCTGTACTTGGTCACCACGGTGGAGTTGAGACACTGGGGTTCCTGGAAGGTGACGGTTAGAGTGGTGCTACTGCTCACGCTCAGTCGAACCATAGACGGGGCCTCTGGGGCACCTGAGCAGGGGCACAAAGATGAGGGTGAAACATGGACGGTGTGTGTGGAGACGGTTAAAGGACAGGATTGTAGCTCTGACTGGTTTTAACTAAATATTTCTCAGACTGTTGCTTTCCAGGGCCACTACAACATGAACAGGAACTCCTGGGCAACTACAGCAACGTGGTCAACTTCCTGTTTCCTGACTGACGTCTTTAGCATGTGTTATGTGTGATTAGTCCCTGCATGATACCAGACTCTCTGTAAGTCTGCAGAACGACGTCTGGATCACTACGAGGAGCCTGAAAGAGCTGAAAAACGTCCTCTCACGTTCCAGTTACCTCTCAGTCAGGTGTGAGCAGGAGCTGCAGCTCATTAGAGGAGCTCTGACAGGCAAAAGGAGGCGTTGTATTATTGTAGGGTCTTTACTCTACAATATAAAGCGCCTTGAGGCGACTTTTGTTGTGATTTGGTGCTATATAAATAAAATTGAATTGAATTGAGTTTAACTCTGAGGCAGAAATTTCACAGGAAATTTCTGCACTGCATCACATTTATTTACAGCTGGAGTTCCTGTTGCTTTAAATATGCACCTATTTTTACCTGAGCATCAGTATAATGACCACAAAGCTGATGTGGACGTGATCGAGGGAGGTCTAATTTTTTAAGTTAAGGTCTGTTCAAACATCTGAAATAAAAAAGGTTTAATATGTGATAAAAGTTGCAGAGACTTTGTATAAAACGTTGCTTTAACTTTAACTGACAATAATGTTGAACTAGAGAAGTTCTGAATACATTCAGACTTGTTAACACAATAAATGCACAACCTTTACTCGCACTGTTGTGTATTTTTTTGTGTAATTTTGTCAATGTAATGGAGTAAAAACAGGATGGCAACCTGTAGGAAAAACTGTTGGTTGCCTGGTGATTGCATTGAATTCTTTTGTATTTGGAGACTGACTGCAAGTAGTGGCAGCGACCAACTGATCACAGGAAGTGCTCAAAGGTATTTCAAAGGTACAGATTCACTGTATGAAAGGGTGAATGTGGTCTGTAGTAAAAAGTACTTTGGGTGGTTAGTTCCCTGCAGGAAGTACTTCATTACTTTAGTGTTTCTCTGCAGGTGAAGTCGCCTGATGGGAGGCAAACAATCGTGGCCTGACTCGGACTGACCGCAGTCACTCTTAAGGTCCTTCCAGGAAGGAAGCAGCATGTGCTGCGCTTACCGCTAGCTGGAGCTCATGGCCCAAAATTTGTGTTGTGCTCTGACTGCACATCATTTTATTTGCACCCGGTCAACGTGTACTAGATGCGCTGGCTCCCTGTCATTTCAAAACATGAATCTCTCTTCCATAAAGAATAAAGCTTTGGTACTATCCCTGATAGTGAAGAGAAGAAGGCGGATGGCAAGAAAGAGGTTGTGGGTGCATGAGACACTCAGTTAATATCTATGTTAATAGATAATAGATAATATATTTCCACAACACTGCTCTCTTCCTGAGGTCCCTGTATGCACATAAACATGTGTCATAAAGTTCTTTGAACTCAGATACACACAGAATCAACTTTTCTTCCATGGTTTGGTTCATTGTGTGGTTTAACTTAGTGTAGCTGTAGGCTTCATTTCTATTGGTTGCACGAAGGTACTTCACACCGCGCTTTAATACACAAGAATGGGTTTCAGAGCGCAGCACAGCATCCTATGTGAAAAGGCCTACAGGCAGACTAGAAAAGGTTTGCAAATAATTGTTGTCTAATTTATGAATGCAGAAAGATGGCCAACACGTTGCAGTTTACCAGTTTACCCAGTTTGTGCCGATGAGTGCAACTCATCTGTGACGCATCTCTTTGCAACAGGAAGCTCAACTCAGCTGGTTGTATTCTGGTTATATTCCTATAAAAGCAAAGTTGCTGAGCGCCTGTGTCATTTTGCAAAAAATTTGCCGTCGTGCAGCAACAATTTCACTATTTGTGGATGAATTTGTGTTTCAGATTTGTGAGGTTCTGGCTGGACTCTGAATGTCAGCAGTTAATGTGAATTTCTGTGAATACAGACGCAAACAGATTTGCAATTTTTGCTGTATTATCATGATGCAGTTGCCAAGTTGACCCCATTCAATCACAGACTGACTCCATCTTGTTGCCGTTTTATTGCCGTTTTTTTTCATGCACCAATGTTGCTTTGAAGACAGCAACTGACTGATTGGTCACAGACTTGTTCCCCATCTTTTAAGCAGCCATTTCAAAGGCAATGAGACTGCAAGTTCACTGCACACAGTCGCAATATTTTGTTCGTGCTTCGATCTTCAACGTTTTTTTTTTAGAAATGGTTTCCACTTTCAGCTGGTCGTGTTAACCCCGCCCCCTCTGACCTCAGGACTCCTCTGGAATCAGTTTTCCTGTTGGAGATGTTTAGCAGCTTTGATGTTTACCGTCTCAGCGTGCTAAAATGATAGCACGAATCTGATCCAAAGGTCACACATGTCCACCTCAGTCTCTCTGAGCTTATAAAGGCCACACACACACACAAAGGTGGGCACTGTGTGGACTCACGTGCATGCTGGAAGCCCGTCCTCATGCGTTTGTACAGCTTGCACCTCCACTCCCACGCCCTCAGCTGCTTGTCTTTGTGGCAGGCCTCCAGCGAGAGGCCGTCCCTCTGAGCCTGAGCCGCCAGGTCGGCTGCCCGCCGCTCCGCCTCCACCACCAGAGAGTTCAGGTGAGCTTCACGACTCTCAACACTCACAACTGCAACAGAAAACACACGAGTTGAGAAAAACAGCAAACTGCACCCAGTCAGAGAGAAAGACAGAAGTTTTTCCTCTTTTTCAAATTTTATTTGTGCTCCACATGAACCTCCACCTCCTGCATCCATCATCAGCGTGTAAACCTCAGAACGCCGTGGTGTCTGCATTTAAAGCTACAGTTAGGAGCAAAAGTTTGTGGACAAACAGTTTTTGTAGTTTTGCCAGCCGGGGGATTTTTCAGCTTCAGTTCCAAAGTGTTGCATTTACTGCCTCATTTGCTGTTTAACAATGACCATCACGACTATTTTATTAAAATTCAAACACAGATACTGAGAGGACCACATGTCAGGGTTTAACTTTCATGCTTCGTGGGCTGAATGTGGAGTCGTGTCTCCTGTTAGTGGAAGAAAAAGCAGTTTGTGGAGGAGTTGGAGTTCGTCTCTGTCAAGGCCACGGCCGACTTGTTTTTAGAAGCAGACAAAAGGAGACGCAGCAGAGCAAATCAGAGCCCGAAACATGGAAACTTCTTCTGAGCAAGTGACCATAAAAAGACCAAAGGTGCAGGGAGGCAGAATGAGGAAAAGGACGAGAGAGAAAGGAAAGAACATAAGACAAATCTTCTTTTAAATCCGAGAAGGCCAAAACTTCCTCTGATCGATCTTTAGGTCTGTTATTAAACTATCTGTGCTGGACGCTGGTGCTTTGATGTGGGAATGATTATTTGTGATGTGTTTTCTAGGCTTCAGTTGTCTTTTGTGTCTTATTTGACACCTATAATCCTAAATCAATAAATCAATCGATTATTCAACATAAGACAAACAATAAAAACATAAATTCTGTAAAACCCATTTGCTGAGGGGCTAAAGATGGAATAAAGCTCATGGTACCTGCTGGCTTTGGGCAGTTAGACAAATATAATGGCTATCAGCGACTGGACGAGTCCATCACAGGCTGGGTCTTTTAACTGACTGTGCAGAAGTCTTGAGCCACCCCTAATTTCTTTACATTTTGATTGCAAAATGGGAAATCGGTGCAGTGATTTATTGAAATGTGAAAGCTTGAAAGTGAATATTTGGTGTGAGCACCTTTATTCTTCAGCACAGTCTGAACTCTCTGAGGCAGCTTTCTGTAATCTCTTTAAGTATCTTCAGGAATAGCTCTCCAGGCTTCTTGAAGGACATTCAAAGCTCTTCTTTGGATGTTTCTGCCTTTTGTTCCCACACTGCTTCAATAATGTTGAGGTCCGGGCTCTGGGGAGGCCAATCCATGACTGATAGTGTTCTACTGTGTGTTGTTTTTATCCAGGTATGATTTTACTGCATTGACAGTGTGTTTGGGATCATTGTCCTACTGAAAAATTAAGCTGCTGCCAGTCAGATGCTTTCCAGATGGTATTGCATGGTGGATCAAAATCTGTAATTCCATCAATATTAACAAAGATCTGCAACACCACTGACTGAAATGCAGCCCAAACCATGACAGAGCCTCCACCGTGCTTTACAGATGGCTGCAGACTCTCACTGTTGGACCTCTCTCCTGACCTCCTCGTACATACTGACCATGATTTGGATCCATCGCTCCATCAGACCTGTTCCACTGATTTTCAGTCCAGTTCTTGTGTAATGTGGAACCTCAGCCTTTCCTCCCTGTTTCCCTTCCTTAAGAATGGCTTCTTGACAGCCAGCCTTCCACTGAGACCATTTCTGTTGAGGCTTCAGTGAACAGTAGATGATCAGCTGAAGGTCCAGATGCATCTCTCAGGTCCTGTCAGGTCTTTGATGGATTTTTTCCTCTTTCTTAAGGACATGACTTTCAGATCCTGATCACCTGCTGTAGAGAGTTTTTTAGGCCTCAAACCTCTTCTGTCCAGTTTCCTCAGATTTTTCCACTCTGCACACCATGCTGAGATATGCCAAGTTTTCAGCTAACAGCTCTTTGTGAATCAGCCTGTTGGTGCAAAAAAAATATTATTTT